>JBAGKK010043937.1:0-10384 GCA_037177015.1 Euceroptres primus | reverse complement strand
TTCTCAACTGGTTGAAGCGGCTAATAATCAACACTATTCTGTCAATCTATAACTATTCTAACATGTCGCATGAGTCCCTTCTAGAAAAACTTATTCAAGAAAAGGGAGAACTACCTCTACTCTATGATATATCTATGGGTAGAAATTCTGTTAATAAGTATCATATTATTGTTAGACTTCAAATTAAAAATGAAATATTAGTTAGTAGCGCAGAAGATGAAGAGTTAGACAAACAAAACACAGCAAGAAATTTGTTATGCGAACCAACAACCGACATCAAATATAAATTATAACCTTTTCAACCAGCATTCAGTAATAAATTATGTGAAGTCTTGCAAACCTTATGTACTCGAAGAAATCTCCCTCATTCGCAATATTCAACAATAAACGTTAAAAAATTGCTAGGAAACGAAACTTGGTTGGCTATCTGCTCAGTTCCGACGAAATAATCGTCTTAACTTATTAAATTTTTTTAACTGTGATTTCTTAAACATTTACTGTCAGCAAAATTTTCTGAAAGTTCAACAATTCAGTGCATCAGTCCGTGGGTCTCCATCTCCGGAATTAAGAACATAGTTCAGTTCAGTTTTCTGCAGTTGAACAATTCGGAATCCAGTGCATCAGTTCGTGAGTCTTTATCTCCGAAATTAAGACGATACTTTAGTTTAGTTTTCTTCGAAGTTCAACGAAAAAATACCTTCACCAGTGCGTTACCTACAAGTCTGCAAGTGTCAACTAACCTACGAATCTTCAAGTGCAAACTCTACTCGTGAAATTTGCCTTGCACAAGCAGTCTATTTACAATTTGTGGATCCAACTCTGATCTAACTTGAGTTTGCTACCTGAGTCCGAGCCTAGACTTAGATTCCGATCGATTTCCAACTTCAACCTGAGACTAACTCTTACTTGATCTACAATTTCAACTTCTAATAATTTTTGGTGCTGACTTGACGTAAGGACAGTAGATTCCATGGTGTGAAATCAATCGAGGAACTATTCAATCTTTTCTATTCTATATCAAATATTGTTTACTGTATTTTGAACCACCCTCACTGAGTTTTGCCTCATCCTAGAGCTAGAATCCCAGGATCTATATCTAAATAGATAAGACCCCTTAGACAAACCCTCCTAATAAGACAAGAGGGTTTGTTGCGTTCTGACGTAACAATTAAGTTTTACAGATAATAATTTTAAATTTAAATGAGGTACAGATAACCTCTTTTCTAAAAACGTACATGTTATGCATGCAATAAATTAATTCATTTCATTTTTTTTTAAATAATAAATTAATTTTAATTCGTTTATACAGATTCAGCAAAAGCTGCAGCAGCTTGACGAAATTAACCGGACTCTAGCCCGGTTAGAAAGAGTTAGCAGTACGCAGGTAGGTTCAGTGAATTTCTTTCTTAAGCAAATTAATAAAAGGAGAATAAACGAGAATTAAATGAAAAAATGTGAACATAAATTAATCTAAAATTTTTAAAACTAAAATAAAATAAAGGAAACTAAACTATGACTAAATGAAGAAAATAAACTTAAATAAATTATTCTAAAGGAAACTAAACTACAACTAACTGAAAAATATAAAGCTTAACTTAAAATAAGCTAATCTAAAGGAAAATAAAGTAAAACGAAAAAAATACACAAACGTAAATTAAAAATTAACTTAAAATTTTCAAACTGAAATAAACCAATCTAGACTAAACTACAACTAAGTGAAAATTATAAACCTAAACTTAAAATAATAAAGTAAAATCTAGAATAAGCTAATCTAAAATGAAATAAAATATAATTTAATGAAAAAATATATAAACCTAAAAAAAAAACTAGTACATTTTCTAATCCATTTTTTCCTTTTTAACAGGAACCTCCAAGATCAAATACACTCAACGTCACACAGCCACTCAACGTTACACAGCTACTCAACGTCACACACCCACTCAATATCACACACCCACTCAACGTCACACAACCACTCAATATCACACATCCACTCAACGTCAGACACACATTCAACATCACAAAACAGATTCAGTCCGAACAGATTTTATTTATTGAACAGCAACAACAATTCTTGGTGGATCCATTCATTCCACAATTCACACCTCCATACATAGTGAAGGAATCAGTATTCATACTACAGATTCAACCGCCATTCATACCTCAACTTCAATCAACATTCATGCACTCAATGTCACTATTCATGCCTCAGACACAACAAACATTCATGCCTCAGTTTATTCCACAATTTCTACAGTTCTTAGTCATACATCCCAACACAGAATTCATACCTACTCCTCCTAATCAAACTGCATGTACATCAATTATGGCTCCTGCACAACCGACTCTATTAGAAGCTATAGAGTTGGGAGCAAAACAGGAGCCTGACATGAGCTTGGAGGATCAACTAAAGTTGAGTGACGACGAGTCAGTCAAAGATCCTTCAACTCACACACCTCTTCCTACTCAAACAGTCACTCTTCCTTCTCTGACATCAACACCGAAACCATCTATCCTCAGAAATACTCCAACTTCATCAATTTCAAAACCATCTCTACCTAAAAAGCGGGGTTTGATATTGATGGAATCACCTACAGAAAATCCATAAAAAAGAAAGAGAACCAAACCAGCACGACGCGCCACCAACACTAAGAAAAACAAAACAAAAACTTAATCATCCATACAACCACCGACAGTAACATTAACACAACCATCCATACAACCACCAACAGAAACATTAACGCAACATACATCAGCCACGCGTCAAGGGGCAGCTGCACCTTCGCCCTATCAAGAAGAGATGGAAGCGAGGAGAATACCAGCCATAGAGATCCTCAAGAAGGAAAAGAAGTGATAGCTTTTATAGCTTTTTATAACTGTATCTGTTTTTCCATTTTTCATTTTAAATATATATATATATATATGAGACATTCTTTGTCAAACGAGCCACCCCTCCCCTTGTTCAAATTGGTTGGACTTTAAAAACTCGTGCCGCAGATCAAAAGTCGAAGAAATTTATGTAGATGCCGATGGGCGGTTTTTGAAAATCAAGATGGCCGACGCACTATAGTGGCCGCAATTCACATCAGTCAGTCCGTAATTTGATCATCTTGTTCAGTATGAGGCCAAACATTTTTTCTGTGCCTCAATCGATTTCTCAGGAGTATTCAATATGGTTGCTATCTAACCCGAGGTAGAAATTTCAATATTAAAGATGGCGGATGCAATATGGCGGCCATGAGCTCAAGAAAACGGCCATGGGCGCATTATTATTTCTCAAGTCGACTGGATAATAATTATTTGGGGGTTTCTGATCATACTAAATTCAAATTTGATATAAAAAAATTGGAACTCGAAATGTCGGATCCAATATGTCCGCCAAACGATCAATCAACGTAACACAGGTACTCTTTGAAGGCACCCAATATCGCTAATCATGAGTTCAGTGTTAGAAGTTATGAATTCAAATTGCCTAATCTAGTAGAAACTCTGCTTGAACAGTCAACATTCCACAGATATATGGGAGTACATCAAGTGGGGTGGAAAATCTTCTTTTGAGTGACTTAGGTAGCTCTCGTCATGTTTTTTAGAGCATTGTTGATCATTATAAAAAAAACCCAACGTACCGTGTCAACACTCAATTTTAGTCACACTCAGTTTTGGATGTTCACACCGAAAAACTGACCGCTTACAATAGACAATTTTGTGTAAAGACCAAAAAGTTGAGTGTCGATATCTAATTGTTGAGTGTGTAGCCTAATAGTCGGGTGCTAGCACCTGAAATTTAAGTGTGCACATCAAAATTTAGGTGTCAAGGATTTAGTTTGAATCTCTGCTGTTCGTTTTGTGGCAATGAATGATGAAAAATTCACATTGTAATTAACTGCAATGGACATTCAAAGCCAATCTAAATTGGATCAACTAGCGAACCCGGGTATGCAAGGAACTACGTTTTAACATGACAAGCAGGACCGTTATTGAATAAGAACGATGGATTATGCCTACTTTGTCTCGTTATTTTTTCTGCATTGATTTTTGCGTTTACAAAGATAAGAATGCATTTTTATGAACGAAAAAGATCTATTCTTTATACCTAGCTATAATTTTATACCTACCTATACTTTTACACTTAATACTTTTCTCGAATACCACGTCATTAGACGATAAGACCCAAAAATCGATATTTAGAAGGCGTTTATGCGTATTTTGACCGTTTCCGTGCATTTAAAAGGTTAAGAATGCTTTTTATGAAATGTGTTGCACAAGAAAAAGATGTATTTTTTTTACTCTCTACAACTTTTACATTTAACATTTTTCTTGAGAACCACGTCTTTAGACATTGAGTACCAAAAATGGATATTTTAAGGGTGTTTATGCGTATTTGGATCGTTTTTATGCGTTTGCGAGGTTAAGAATGCATTTTTATTAAATGTGTTGCACATAAAAAAAGATGTATTTTTTGTCCTCTATAACTTTTACATTTAAAATTTTTCACGAAAATCGCGTCTTCAATTGTTATGGTTTAAATATCGATATCGTTGCGTTTTTTTTCACGTTCTTGCTCTGTATGTCGATAAAAATACATTTTCGTCGAATATGTTCTACATGAAATAGTTATATTTTTTATGCTTTACAATTTTTAGTACGAAAGTTTTTGTTAAGAATGTCATTTATTAAAGTAAGAACCTGAAAATCAATTTTCAGTGTCTATTGAAGGTGTCATAATTAGGGTTTCATACATCACATTCTGTTCAAAATAGGACCAGGTCCAATTTTATAACAAGAAAAGTAACCTGCATCAATTTTAGCCGGGTAGACCAGAACTTCGTCGAGATAATCGATAAACATGATTACATCCATCCATACCTCCATACATACATCTCACCGGATGCTCGAAATAGATTCCGGTTGTTCAAAAATATGTTTTTATGCAAAAATATGTTATTTTATTGGATATTACACATTTTGCGATTGCGAAAATATAAGGCCGTCCCTATGACGGTCGTGTCTAAAAACTAGCATAAACTTAAGCCTCTTTACTTCAGCTGGTACTTGAATGCAATATTTATGCAGTGGAATATTTAAATAGAAGAGTTTGAAGATTGGCTCAAAAACGCTTTAAAATCACTCAGAAAACACGCATTTTGAAGAGTTTTTAAAGCTAGTTTTTGGTCACCAAATCTTCTCTGAAAAATGTCCTGCATTGCATTTTTCACCGGTTAAAAAGCTTGGCTTTCTAACCCTATAAGTCTCGCTACTCATCAAATTCTTATTGGATTTTATTTTACTATAAACTCTGAACAAAAATCATCTTGAATTGAAATATTACATGTTGTCGTTGTGTTTATTCAAACATGTATTGAAACAATCAAATGACAATCAAACATGTAATGAAACAAACAATGGTGCCTTCCTTTTAGTGATAAGAAATTTCTTCAGAGTTTCTGGCAAATTTTCCAGAAGAAAATGTCTCTTGTAATTTTTTATCAAAATGCAAAACCAGTCGTTGAAAATTCACTGCTTTTCACAATTTTTAAATCTCTATCGATTTTTTCTACGTTCTATTTTGCATTTCAACAGAAAACTTTGGGGAACATTCTTTTCTTTAGATCCAGAAGAAGTTGTTCCTACTCAACACAAAACATTATTTGTTGATTGCTTAAATAAATTTTCAATATGTCCGAAATGTCTCCCCATTCTGTACTTCACGTAAATTTTCATCTACTATTTTCAAACAATTTAAAATTTTCTGATAATCGTAATATTTATACTGACTATTATAATACATAAGTAAATACTGTTTTTATAATACATAAAACAATTTATGTAAGAGTTCCTCAAGTGAGCTCACCCCTAACTACTACATTTTTATGGTTGTTAAGATAAATAAGAATAAAAATAAATAAATATTGTTAAGATAGACAAAAATTATTATCTGGAAAAAGAATAGATTCACTGAAAAAATTTTGGTACATCAGACGTCCCAGGTCTGATCCCTAGCGCTAAACGCTACGACAAAGGTTATACTTTGGTTCGGGATGGCTGCTGTGCCGATTTGGGGCAGCTGCTGCACCAAATCGGGACATCAGACGTCCGAGTAGTGCGCAAGCGCCCTCAATGGAGCGACTGGTGTCTCTGTTTTAGGGCAGGAGCCGTGCCAAATTCAGGGATAGCAGTTGCCCCATAGATGACGTGTCTGGTGCACTAAAATTTTTTTAGTGTAGAGTATATATTCATTGTTATTGTTTGATTTATTAATTAATCTCGTATCAAGCTATGACCTGATGATTTCTGAGAATCACTCTTATATATATTTATCCCTTCATCGGAATAACTGCGTAAGTACACAAAGTTTTCGCTCGTAGAATTCAGTAAAAAAACCTGGAACACGCAAAGATTTGGTTATGTCAATTTTACTGTTAGAACAATAACCGCTTCAGTAAATTATTAATATTTCATTGAAAAACAAACTTATTTTTAAAGAAACTTAAATGATATTCAGTCTTTAATTCGTAATAGATAATTTAGTGATGAATTTTTATAAGATTTCGAAGTGAATCAACGTCGATAAAATCGTTTTTAGAAAAAATAGAAATTAGCTACATTACTCTTCCACGAAAATTTATTACAGTTTAACGTTTGAATAAATTATTTCTTTGAAGCGTTGTCACTTGTACTTTCAGCGAAATCATTATAAAGAGGAAATTTTTTGAACGATCAGCTGAGAAGAATTTTACGAAACTGTAATGCCCTTTTTTGTCCCTGCATGAGGTTCGATGAGATGCGAGAAACGATTAAAGCGTCCATAATGGCACAGAAAAGCAGCTTCGCGGGCTGTTTAAACTGACTTGTACGTCACTTGTAAGTCAGAACGAGCGTCACGTAACCTTAGAATTCACATCAAATAGTACTT
This sequence comes from Euceroptres primus, assembly GCA_037177015.1. NCBI lineage: Eukaryota > Metazoa > Arthropoda > Insecta > Hymenoptera > Figitidae > Euceroptres > Euceroptres primus. Next base: position 3,471 of record JBAGKK010043937.1, on the reverse strand, counting down.
GCACATTTTCAATTTGCCACATTGAAAAAAATTAGGACCGCTGCATGCATTTAAAGTACATTTCACGCGTGCACGTTTAGACCGTTTTGTGCCAAGAAAGACCAGTATTATGGAGGTGAAATTCGCGGATTTAAAAAAAGTGATGTCGAAAAAGAGGGTTTTTTATTTAGATAATAAAATTTTAGTGTTGAATGATTTTTCCGTCCATTTCAAGTGGCAGATTCGGAAAGAGCGACCCCGAAAACCCCTACGTAGGCGTATTTCGTGAAAAATTTCTGCCGTTATCATAAAAAAATATAGGGTCGAAATTAGACCAAAATTGTAGTGCGTTCAGGCCTTAATGGGTTAATCTTGGTACGAATTTGGGCCTATTACCTCATAGTGAAAGTTTCAGTATCGAAAAATGTAGGTTACATCAAGACACTTTAATAGCATGTTTGTCACGATAACACTAAAATACTCAATTTTTGAGGAAGACTGTTTGTCTTATTCCTTCTTAAAACACAGACATACATTGATTATCAAAATCTTGATGAATACATTTTTGTTTATCAGCGCCCAACTGAAATAGAGACTATTATTTACATTTTAGAAATGAGGTAATTCTTTGATGCAATTGTCAGCATATCTCGAAGGTCTCACGAGCATAAAAATAGGTGTTGTAATCCTCATGATATTTCTGGTCAAGGTGGACATAGAGGGAAAAGTTTGAGAAATTTGTCAGCGGCTTTGAAAAAAAATATCCTAACTTACCTGAGAATGCAAAAATTTGTTACAAGTGTCGTAGATATTCCAATGGAAGTCTTCCATTACCACAAAAGACTAAGCAGGTGCCCAATCAAAACGAATGGATCAATGATGAAAACGAAGTAAGAATGATTGATGAAGAATCTGCAAATGAAAGTGAGACCTATAAACCTGTCGTCAAAATTTTGGAACCAGAAGTGCGATCACAAAGGGAGATTGAGCTTGAAGAAATGCTGAATGGTCTAAAGACAAAATTCTCAAGTTTACGAGCAACTGATCCCGAAAGATTGAGAATTCTCACTATTGCTTCAATATCTTGGAGTACGCGCAAAATTGCAAGAGAATTCGGTTGTGGTAGTCGCTTGGCAAGTAGAGCTAAACAGATGAAAGAATTGAACGGAGTCCTAGTTACCACTACAGCTAAAGCAGGAAAAGCTTTTCCTGAGCAGTCTGTTGAAAAAGTTACTGAATTTTACCAGAGTGATTCCAATAGTAGAGAAATGCCTGGAATAGGAGATGTAATATCAGTAAATACAGATCAAGGCTGAGTATCAGTGCAAAAGCGACTTCTATTATTGAATTTGAAAGGTCTGTATACAAAATATAAAGAAGATCATGCAAAGTACCGAGTCAGCTTCAGTAAATTCGCTCAGCTACGACCGAAACATTGTATACTGATGGGAGCCAGTGGCACGCATCCTGTGTATGTGAAAAATTCATCAGAATTGCAAATTGACGTTAGATGCTATAAAAATAGAAGAGCTCACAAAAACGCCTGAACATCCATTATGTACACTGTAAAAAGTTCGTTTTAAATGTATCTTTATGTCTACTGATTCACGTGGTAATATTACACTTTTAGTGTAAAATTCCAACGTCAATCAGTGCATAAAGATAAATTTAAAACGAATTTTTTACAGTCAATCAGTGCAATTTTACACTAAAAGTGTAGTATTACCACGTGAATCAGTGAACATAAAGATAAATTTACAACGAATTTTTTACAGTGTACATATAAAGATTGCATAAAGCAAATAACTTGCAAAGAAACGGGAGCATCTTGTCATCTGGGTGATTGCGAGCGCTGCCCAAGCACGTTAACTCTGTCTCGAAATTTATTGTAATGTTTTCAAGATAATAACGTTGAGAATATTTAATTCAGTTTGTGGACAGGGACAGACAGATCAACTTTGCTAACGACAATACTTCCCGCTGAAGACTTCATTGAAACCCTGTGTGAAAAGTTGATGATTTTGAAGCCACACTCTTTTATTGCAAAGCAGCAAGGAGATTACGTCCAGGATAGAATTAAGAATTTGAAGAATGGAGAGTTTCTAGCTGGAATTGATTTTGCAGAAAAATACAAATACGTAGCCCAGGATGCCTCACAGGCGTTTCATTTTAACAACGACCAATGCACAGTTTGTAATGTGGTTTTCTAATACAAAGTTGGAAAATAAGTAAAGCATAAAAGCTTCGTATTCTTGTCGGACAGTATGAAACATGATGCAGCTGCAGTCTACACGATCCAACGCCTGCTAGTTCCTGAAATAAAGAAAGAAGTGCGAAAATAGTTACGAAAATCATCTACGTCAGCGATGGTGCAAAGCAACACTTCAAGGACAGGTGTCAGATCATTAACCTTGTTGACCGCCAAAATGATTTTTTGTCAAAGCTGAGTGGCACTTTAATGCAACAGCGCACGGAAAGGGCCAATGGGACGGAGTAGGAGCAACTTTCAAAAGGAAAGCAGCGCGAGTCAGTTTATTAGCTAAACCAACAGAAGCTATTCTTAATTCCAGAGCTCTTTTCGAATGGGGAAAGAATTACTGCAAGACTCTCTCAGTTCTATATTATAGGAAAGTTGTTCACGAAAAAATGCAAAGGCATCTGAGGCAGCGATTCAGTAACGCTCCAGCAGTACCAGAAGTCCAGAAAAGCCATTGTGGCATGGTGTTGTCTGAAAAAAAATTATTTGCGAAGAAGTATTCGAGGGCCTTTGATGGTCTAGAATTGTCTTATACTTAGAAATAAATACTCTTATTACAATTTGTCCTTCACACTTACTTACTTATAGCTTTTCACATTAATTGAGAGAACGGTTATTTTAAATTCAATAATACGACGTTGTGTACCTAGAGGAAGAAGTAGCTTTTTTCAACCATGTGTGAGTTTACAGTCCGAGTACATGTGAGCAAACGTAAACCCAAGCAAAGACAGGGTGACGGCATCAGCGAACTGACGACAAGTACTGCAATCACATTAGGACGAGGAAGACTTCTCACCCCAGGCGCACACAGTGCTTTTTGCGACACGTGGCTAGATTTTGTGCTTTTTGTATGCCTCTGAAGCGGAAGGTAAGGCGGCTGTGTTTCGACTCAGTGTAAGCACATAATTGAGTGGTCTGAAGCAATAACCAGATATGCGCTATGTACTTTAAATGGCGCGTATCTGGTCCGACCACTCAATTGTTCTATTAACTTCATCAAATATTTAAATTTCGATTCACTCGAAGCCACAGAGAAACGTGGAAGTAAGTCGTTGTATTGGTTTCGCGTCTGCTTACTTGTTCCTACCCGCATCGCTAGAAGCCTAGGAACCGTGTATGTTTCGCAAAAAAATTATGCCACATTTTGGGACGAGCAGCCACAAAATGACACTGTAAATATCAAGAGATATAATAAATTCCAAGATTATGCTCGTTACCTACGCAGCCACTATACT
>JBAGKK010043929.1:0-10384 GCA_037177015.1 Euceroptres primus | reverse complement strand
GAGACGCGTGGCGGTCTCGGGTAGATGAGGCAATGAACTTTCGAGTTCCAAATGCTGATAAATAATAATAATAATCAAAACCCAAAAAATATCCCACAAATCAGGCTCCTGTGAACAAAATGGCGGCAAAAATCGCGTTTTTTAGAAATATCTCGTTTCCAATGCACTTAAGAGCAAAAGTAGTCCTATAGAAAGGTGTAGAGAATAAAATTTCCTATCCGTTCTAAACAAATTTTTCTTATATCAATAGTTTACGAGTTATGGTAGAAAAAAGCGGAGCACTTTTTTGCAATTTGCAACAAATGTCAAATTTTACTTCGAAATTTGAAAGATTATTTATTGTTATCGTTATTATATTCCTATTATATCATCATATATGCATAAATAATATATAATTAAAATAAATATATAATTAATTTGTCATATTATATATACATTCATACACGTACATGTGCAAGTATATATGAACTTACCGATATGTATAAAATATCTACATTACTCGTTTCTGCATTAATTCTTAAAAATTCGTGTTTGAAGATAATAGCATAAGCCAGCGAAAATATTCCTTAGACTTTAGATCTTTAGAATTCCCTTTCTATTCAAGGCAACATTCAGGTCCAGGTAGGGTCTGCGTCCCTCCGGCACCCCGCTACTTAAAACCACCTGCCACGCAGTTAAGGGGTCATGGACCACGGTTTGAAACTGGTTTAAAAGAATGTAGCCCAGACCTAGACCTAGAATGCACGCATAGTTCAGTGTGTCTGACAGCTTACAGTCGTGTCGCACGTTCGACTATGGCTTCTCCAGGCGAAATCTGTTTTATATGTGAAAAAACTCTAAAAGAAGGTGAAGTAAACATTGTGCAAGAAAGAGGTTTAATAACTTTGCGTGAATCGAGTGTTAAACGGGGTGATGGAAAGAGTGAGAAATTTTTGAAAAGCTTAGATTCCTTGTCTGTTCATGTAGCTTGCCAAAAAGTGTACATAAGAGAAAGATCGATTGCTGCAGCAACGAAACGTAAAAAAAGTGGTGAAAATATTCCACAGCCATCGGCGGCATCATCTCTGCGATCTGTCGTGCCGGTCTTTGAGTTCAAAAAGAAGTGTTATTTGTGTGCTAAAGAAATAACCGTGGAATATTTATTGCAGGAAAAAAGGAAAAGTTTTAAAGAGCGAGATCAAGTTTTTGAAGTGACGAAATTTTCTGTGAAAGAAAGTGTTATGTATCATGCTTTACTCCGCAATGATGATTGGGGTCGTGAAGTAATTGATCGTATTCAACACGTTTCTGATTTAGTGGCTGCCGACTCGTGTATAAAAAAATTCGACAGAATGCCACTATCTGAACAAAAAAGAGGCCATACACCAGCCAAAAATGTAGATGAAGCAATGGAATTTATTTATTCGTACCTGGATGAAAACTCAGAGGAATGTCAGTTTTCCCTTGACAATCTCATGCAACAAATCCAAGGAGAATACTGACCCGATGTCAGGACAGTGAAGTCGAAATTGCTTCAAAAGTATGGCGATGATATTCTTCTTGCCATGACAAGAAAAAATTCCACAGTTGTTTGCTTTCGAAACACGGGATTTAAAATAATTTCAGAATCTTTTTATGAAAACAAGAAATTAAAAGAACAGGAGGAACGATTACGGATTGTTGAAGCAGCAGCACTAATCGTGTTGGAAGACATCAGATGTCTATGAAGGTATATGAAACAAACCAGTATTCACCTTCTGATAATTTTTTACAAGATGTAAGTATACTTGTTCCTGAAACTTTGAACACATTTCTTCAAACAGTTATTTTGAAAAATAAGCGTGGTGCAGCGCATAAATGGCAAAATAAATGCACTGCACTAGCTCATGCTATAATCTCAGCGGCAAGACCTCGTTCTTTCTTATCGTCTTTACAGATTGGAGTTGGTTCATTTCTGTATAAGAAATTTGGATCTAAGCAGCTCATTAATGTATTGTCATCTCTCGGGTTTTGTTGCTCTTACAGTGAATGTGTGCTGTTTGAAATATCGGCCATTATGCGACCAGGTATCTCAATTCATTTAGATGCGTTCTGTCAATATATTTTTGACAATGCTGATTTTAATAAAAGAACCTTCGACGGTTTGAACACTTTTCATGCCATGGGGGGTATTCTTTGTGTGACTCCTAAAGCTGCTATTAATCCTGATCAAAATATTCCGCATCTTACTCGAATACCGTCAGCAAAAGTTGCAGGAGAGTACGGTGCGATGCCGATACAAGTTTTTCAGCAAAAAAGCGAGTCAGGTTTGAAGTCTCTGAAAATTCTTGATTTAGAAAATATAAATCCCATTTCTAGCGAAGTAGTGCCGTCGACTACTGACTTTCTTTGGCTTTACGGAAAGTGGGCAGACCTACCATGTATACCTAGATGGAATGGTTTCATGGAGCAGGCAACAATCAATGAATCGTTTCAAAGGTCGCAAGTACTCTGTCTACCATTCGTAAATGCTCCACCGAGTGATTATGATACTATTTTTACCGCTCTTCGATCTGCTGCGGAGAAATATAAATCTTTAAATCAACAAACTTCTTTCGTGACTTTTGATCAACCCCTATACCTGAAAGCTCGGGATATTATTTCTACTTGTGATCCAGAGGCAGGGTTAAGTAGTGTCATCGCGAGACTTGGAGGATTTCACTTATTATTGTTCTTTTTAGGGGCTATAGGTTTCATAATGTCTGGAAGCGGACTGAAAGACCTCTTTAATATTATTTACGCAGACAATTCAGTTGATAAAATATTGACCGGTCATGCGTATTCTCGTGCAGTCAAAGCTCATATTTTAGCTCATCTCGCTTTAGCACATGTTGTGCTAGAAGTAGTTGATTTCACAGACGCGGATCGCGATACTATGTTCCGTATACTTATGAACGCCGGCGATAGATCAGTGATTCTCACGGCAGGTGAGGAGCATGACTGTAAAATAATCGCCGAAAAGTTCAGAGAAGAACTTCTAAAGCTTGAAGAGAACGGTCCTACTGCGAAACTCTGGTTGCAATATTTTCGCATGATTTCTTTGGTAAAACAATTTATTGAAGCAGAACGATCGGGAAACTGGAAACTTCACTTGGATACCATACAAAAAATGTTACCCTACTTCCACGCTAGTGGTGATTTTTTCTGTGCCAAGTGTTGCCATCTATACCTGCAGGATATGTTAAGTTTGGAAGAGAAAATGGACCCTTTGGAATTTGAAATTTTGACAAAAGAAGGATGTTTTGCCATTAGACGTTCCGACAAGTTTTGGGCAGGGATCTGGTCTGATATGACTATAGAGCAAACTCTGATGAGGACCATGAAATGCATTGGCGGTCTTACTCATGGACATTGAGTGTCCGATAGCGTGCTTACAATGTGGACGTTAGGAATGGCATACCTGCATAATGTTTGCGACGAAATTGAAAAATTTTGTGGCATTTACATGGAAACGTCAGAGCAGCATGTTGATATGCGAAATGCGCGCATTCTTCGCGATACTGCAGATCTGAAGAAACTGCTTGATTGGTTCTCTCAACACCCTCCTTTTCCTAAGGTTAATGAATTGATGTCTATCAGTACTGGCGTTCTTGGAGATGAAACAATCAATTGCCATAAGGCTCAAGAGATTGGTACGCTTGGAATTTCAAAAATTATCGGTCAAGATTTTGACTCCGTAAAGTTCAAACGGAAGGATGAAGTAATTCCTCTTTCAGCTGCTAACTGCAGCATAAGAATTAATGACGTTGCGATTCCCATCGATCCTCTCTTATTGTTTCAAAGAATGTGTATCGCTAAGCAATCAGAGGAAAAGTTGCAAGAATTTCTGAATTTTGAATTTGCCCCATTTCCCTTATCATTATTTTCCAATGATAGAATGCGTAAGTGCGTCAAATCTTCTCTCTACAAAGCTTTCTCACCTTCCACAGATGACATGGATTTTGGAAGCAGCATCCATGTCATAGATGGTGGATATCTATTACATAAAATCGTATGGCATCGCAGCGAATCTTTTGTATCAATCTGTGCGAACTACGTGCAGTACGTACGGGCACATTTTGGTGCAAATGCAATTGTTGTTTTTGATGGATATCCACCTGATGCAGCCAGCAAGAGCCCAAAGAGTGCTGAAAGATTACGCCGCTCAAAAAAATATACTTGTGCAGACATTCATTTTAAAGAGTCAATGGTGGCAACTGTCAAACAAGAAAAATTTCTGCCCAACGAAACAAATAAAATCCGTTGGATCTCAATGCTGAAAAAGAAGTTCGAGGAGTCTGACTTTACAGCGAAGCAAGCTACGGAAGATGCAGACACATTGATCATCAACACAGCAATCAATATGTCTCCATCATTTGACTTGGTATTCATCGTAGGTGAAGACGTAGAACTTCTAGTTCTCATGAATGCGTTAGCAAAAGAGCATTCAAATATTTTCTTTAAAAAAACAAGCAAAGGTAAAGCTCATGAAAAAATATACTCTTCTGAAAGTTTCCAGTTTGACGAAGATATAGCAGAAAGCATACTCTTCTTACACGCATTTAGTGGCAGTGACACAACCTCTGCAATATACGGTAAAGGAAAAGTAAAGTTCATAAATGCACTTCAAAAGAACGAACAGTTGAAGAAGGATCTAGAAATCTATAAAGACCCAAATGCAGATCCTGAACTCGTTATCTCAGGAGAAAATTTCATCCTTGCACTCTACGGATCTTCCCTAGAAAATGACACGCTGGGCTCTCTTCGCTATCTTCATTTTCAACGATCAATAACAAAAAGTAAATTTAATTTACAGACATTGCCACCGACAAGTGAAGCTGCACAAAAACACTCGTTACGGACCTACCATCAAGTCCAAGCATGGATGGACAATAAAAAAAATCCAGAGGAATGAGGATGGCAGCAGAAGAACAAGAAGAAAAAGAACAAGAAGAACAAGAACAAGAAGAAGAACAAGAAGAACAAGAAAAAGAAGACCAAGAACAGGAAGAAGACCAAGAACAGGAAGAAGAAGAACAAGAAGAAGAAGAACAAGAACAAGAAGAAGAACAAGAACCTGCATAATTTTGGTAGAAAATTACCACATGGCAATTCCACGTAGTAATTCCACGTGGAATCACCGCGTGGTAATAACGATGCGCGCTGGAAAAACGACAAAAAAGACTACCTGTCAACGGTAATGCGATTTGTCGTAACTGCGATTACCACAGTTCTAGACCGCAATGATCGCTGTCCGCACAGTAATGTTTACGGTTTCTCGATCGCTGCCAGATACCTTACGGATTACTGTGCTAACCTGAATCTTTAATGTCCTCATAGCAACCTTAGCTCTTTGTTACACTTTTTCGATCTCGAAGTAACTATCGCGGTGCGGACAGCGACCAATGCGGTATTTTTTCTCCGTGTAATAAACAAAAAGAAAGAAAATTGTCAAAAAAAAACATCATTCACCGAAGATTGTAAAGTAATCGACATTCTTTGAAGTGAATTTCAAGAGGAAAATGGGCCTTCCAGGGTATCGCGTCGTATATAGCATAGTAAAGATAAAAAAAATATACCTAATTTGCCACAAATTCTGACAAAATGTTTATTGGAAATTGACACAAAGATCCGGAGCATCTGCACAAGTTGGCAAATTTTCCCAAAATGGCCTTTTATCTGTAGGAATTTGGGTCAATAATTCCTTAAGAATTTTCGCTTTTTTTATTTCCTTAATACCACGAGGTGCTGACAATTGAGGACCCAAAGGAGTTGTCACCTGAAAGTCGCTTCTCAGAATTTCAACTTCTTTATACTCACCGGGAAATGATGTTTTGTAATGTAATAATCTACTGCCTTTTTTTAAATGAGCCTCCTTAATGTCGCTTAATAATGGTGAGTTGGAATTTTCTGACGTTTTCTGTATGTAGTTTCATCAAGGTTTCTGAAGTCTTGCACCTCCATTTCTATTATTCCAATTAAAGGACTCACTTCTTTTAGAAAAGTTCTAAAATCCTCGAAGTTCAGGATTTCTTCTGTTTTTCTCCAATATGTCCCAATTTGTCCGTGAACACTGTCAGCTTTCATGTATGTGTGGCCGACTTCGAGGTATTTGAGTGTAACAGTTTGAGAACCCCAGATCATTAGAAATAATCGAGTAGTCGCTGTCTATATTCAGGTGTAAATTTTTGCTGACATTGCTGTCTGCAATTGTCTTTGCAAGGCGGCAGTAATTTATATTTGTCTTCTTTCTTCGTTTGCTTTTTTTAACAGGGATATTTTCTTGAACAATTTTCACACCTTCAACGATGTCATCCGTAACAGGTACAATAATAGGGGATTCTCCTGTGGACGCATCCACTATTGAAAAGAAAAGAAAGTGTTTATATGCCTCCTAATCTCATTATCAAATGAAAATTGCAATTTTAAAACTATCAAACAAAAGATGCAGATCCAAACTAGGGCTGTTCATTTTTTACAATTTGACATTTTATTTCCTACAGATTTCATCGTTGTGGAGAAAAATGTAATTTAGATTTTTTTAAACTGCCAAGGAACCTCTAAATATTAACTAATTTATATGTATTGGATTGAAATAAGTAACGTTAAAAATAACGAAATATAATATCTACATTTTCAAGTTATTTTTGCTCAAAAGTAAATTAAATTGTTATAAAAAACAATTTTTAATCGGTCTCCGCAAGCAACAAATGCTTACAATAAAAAAAATTAATTGTTAAAAAAATTCTTAATTAAAAATAAAAAAGCGTAACGTACTTGTTGAAACCGGAAATGAAAAGCTCATACCAAAGGTTATTAGGAAAAAATTTCCCCAAAAATTTTCAGGTGGCGGAGGGGGCTCATTTTTGACACCAAGTGTCTACAAAGTGATCGCTCGGCTTCCGGGTCCTAAGTTTGAAATTTTCTACCAAAAAAAGAGGTTAATGTACTTTTTGGAACCGGAAATGAAAATATCATACCGAAGGCTATTAGAAAAAAATTTCAGCTAAAATTAGCAGGCGGCAGAGTGGGATCATTTTTGACACCAAGTCTTTACAAAGTGATCGCTCGACTGCCGGATCATAAGTTTGAAATTTTCTACCAAACAAAAAGCGTTAACCTACTTTTTGGAACCGGAAATCAAAACCTTATACCCAAGGCTATCAGAAAAAAATTTCAGCTAAAATTTTCGGGCGGCTAAGGGGGGTTATTTTTGACACCAACTGTCCGCTAAAGACACCATTGGGTCAAAAATTTGAAAATTTTTACCAAACAAAAAGCGTAACGTACTTTTTGAAACCGGAAATGAAAAGCTCATACCAAAGGCTATTAGAAAAAAATTTCCCCAAAAATTTTCAGGTGGAGGGAGGTCATTTTTGACACCAACTGCCCGCTAAAGGCACCTTCAGGTCAAAAGTTTGAAATTTTCTGCCAAAAAAAAGCGTTAACGTACTTTTTTGAACCGGAAATGAAAAGCTCATATCAAAGGCAATTAGAAAAAAAATCACCAAGTCTTTTCAAAATGATCGTTCGGCTCTCGGTTCATAAGTTTAAAATTTTCTCCCAAACAAAAAGCGTTAACTTACTTTTTGGAACGGGAAATGAAAAGTTCATACCAAAGGCTATTAGAAAAAAATTTCCCCAAAAATTTTCAGGCGGCGGAGGGGGGTAATTTTTTACACCAACTGCCCGCTAAAGGCACCCTCGAATTAAAAGTTTGAAATTTTCTACCAAACAAAAAGCGTAACGTACTATTTCATTTCCGGTTGCAAAAAGTACGTTACGCTTTTTTATTTTTAATTAACAATTTTTTTTAATAATTAATTTTTTATTGTAAGCATTCGTTCCTTACAGAGACCGATTAAAAACAGTTTTTTATAACAATTTAAATCACTTTTGAGCGAAAATAACTTGAAATTTTGGATATTATATTTCGTTATTTTTAACGTTACATACTTCAATCCAATTTTATTTATTAACAAATTAGCCAATAAACATTGTTTAAAATACTTACTTTTTACGTTTTACTTCTTCTGCAATCACTTGACGGTAATCCACATAGAAACTAGAGTTTTAATACTGGAGCTCAAATTAAAGTATCAGTTCACCAATAAAATTATTATATAAAGATTAAACAGTTCAGATTACTTTTTGTTTTTCTTTTTATCGAGAAATTAAAATTTTCACAGTATTTGACTCACGTACAAACAAGTTGCTTCATCCAAAAGTAAAATGAAACTGAAATGAATTTGCGAGGATGCTGCTTTGGAGGAACTTAGTACAATTTCGCTGCAATGATTTTATTGTAGAAAGTCAGCAGCACATAGACGGTATGCAATTATGCATTGAAATGAATGCTGCTGACCTTCGATGTTTGCCTATCGGAGGCAGGATCTTTGCAAAAATCACTCAACGCGAGGAATGACCGTACTGGCAGTGCCCTAAATTTTCTTAAATTATGTTTCTTGGGTATAATATATTCATTCAAATTGTGAAAATTTTTTAAATATTCACAATTATTATTTGAAGCGAAAGAAAAGAGATAATTAATTATCAGTAATTATTATTAATACTAAACAATAAATGATAAAAGAATTTATATTACTACTCCATTAGTTAAGGTAAGAAAAATTTAATAATTGATTATTAATTATTATAACATTTTTATTAATTATTAATTGTTATAACATTTTTACTAATTATTATTAATTAATAATTTCTCATTTCACTGCAAAATACGACGATCGTCTGAAAGAGGACAAACATTTAGTTTAACGAATTTTCGAAAAAATTCATTGATAGTTTAAAAGAGCTTTAAAGTTGTATCAACGCACTCCATTACTTGAAGTGAGAGAAAAGAAAACCTTTCTCTCTTTCATTGCATTGTACGATGCCAATCATCGTCTGGAAACAGGAATACCCAAAAAAAATGGGTCAACTATGTGTGAGTAATCCGTGTGATTTTTCGACTGTCGACCTTATGGCAACTACGACTTACTACGTTTTCACTTTGGACAGCAGGGCTAGTTAATTCAATAACCAAAATTTTTACACAAATTTTACAAGCAAGACTACTGGAGTGGGAAAAACAATGCCATTTAATTCCTGAAGTTCAAGTGAGTTTCCGCAGTGGGAGGGGATGTATTGACCATATTTTTTCTCTTGCAACAATCTCTCAAAATTTGCAAAAATCGAAAAGGCATTTTTACACAATCTTCGATGACTTTAAACAAGCGTTTCCTTCAGTTAATCATGCCCTACTATGGGAAAAATTGTACTTTATGGGGATTAGTGGTAAACTCATCAGGATTATTAAAAACCTGTATGAAAGGCAGCCTTATCAGTTAGAGGTGATAATGAGTACACCAAATTTATTTCTGTTACGGAAGGCTTGCTCCAAGGGGAAATCCTAAGTCCTACGTTTCTTAATTACCTTATGTCAGATATTGAACTGTTCTTCAGGGAAAGGGGTTTTGTGGGACTTAGAATCCTGGGGAATATAGACTTTCTGATCCTGTTGTATGCGGATGATATTATCATTCTGGCGGATACCCTGGTAGATGCAAACAGGAAGCTGCTTGAATTGAGAGAGCTCTCTAAACAAGATGACGATAAATATTTTTTAGATTCTAGACAAGAATCTATAAGATTTTTGAGAATTTTTCGTAAGATTCTGGAGAATTGCAGCAGACTTATTTCGGAAATTTTACTTGTTGAAAAGTTAAAAATTCGTCAATTTCATAATTGATAATTCGGAAATTTAAATTTTTGTCTGAAATTTTAGCAGCCGAAAATTTTTATATTTATATAACTGAGGAAGTTTAACATCTACGGATGGGATTTGTTAATAAAATTTTAGTTTTCTTATAAAAATGTTGCATTTATTAACATTTACTTGCTTCCTTGGTACTTTTAAAAACAAAAAATTTGTTTACAATCCCCTTTCTCGAAAAAGAAATCCCCTATTTCCCCTAAAAATGAACTACCTACTAAACCACTGTGATCTCTGACGTAAAAAAAGCCAAAATTATTTTTGATCACTTTTAAATAGTGATGCCGTTTGTCGAGACTCAAGGAATGTAAAAAATTAATAATAATATATAATATTAAATTATTTATTCATATTTTATAATATTTCAAATCCTTGAATTGAAGAACTTGAAATATTACAAAATATGAATAATTAATTTAATATTTTATATTATTATTAATTTATTTACATTCCTTGAGTCTCGACAAACTAAAAAACGAGTCAAAAAGAGCAAATTTGCAGATTTGTTTTCTTTTCTCTTCATCAGAAACGACTGACAATTACACTCGTCTCTGAATCGAGAACCGGGCTCGGGGGTAGACGGTTCTCGATTCAAAGCTTTCGAGCGAGCAGTCT
>JBAGKK010043919.1:0-10384 GCA_037177015.1 Euceroptres primus | reverse complement strand
TACTATTATATTGGATAAGATTTTATAGCATGATGGGACAATTGAGATTCCTCGGTAGTTATTACAGTCGGTTTTGTCGATAGAGCCTTAAATAAGTTAATTGCCCTTTGAATTTGAAATCAAAAACAAAGTTAACAATCTCTTTAAAAGTCTTGAGCGGTTTGAGAAAGTTAAATATGATGTAAATTTTAACGAATCCATAAAATGTTACTGAGTCGCAAATATAATCACGAGTCCTAGGCGCGCTTAAACTTATTTTAATAAGAGAGAAATTGAAGTATCATCCTGAAATTTCGGAAAATAATAAAGAATATATTGAAGCATCAATGTCTGGTGAGTTTTAGTTTTTGTTTTTAAAAACATTTTAAAAATAATTTTTTTTTCGAAATAAAAATATGAAACACACCAGACATTGATATTTATTATTTTCCATAATTTCAGTGTAATATTTGTATTTCTCTCTCAATAAACCTATCAAATATGAATAAAAAACGTTCGGTAATTCGATATGACACACTGTTAAGTTCATATTCATAAAATTACAAAATTTACTTACGACATTAAAAGTTAATCATGGGGAATAGACTTGACTTTGTCCAAAGAACGACGAATATTCTGCGAGCTCGGAAGCGCGATAAAACTAGCGAGCGAAGCGACCTTCGCATGCTATAAGGACCTCGCGCGCAGCGCAAGGTCTAACGACAACGGAGCGCGAAGCGCAACGTTCAATAATATCGGAGCGCAAAGCCCGACGAGTATTTTGGATCGGAGCGCGATGATTTTGGATCGGCGCGCGATGAGAATGTGCCCTCGTCCCCAATGGGGGCCGGGCAGATTTTTTACCTTATTATTATCTCGGACGTAAAAGGATTTTAACCATATCATCGGTTGATGAATATACATAAAAACAATTTTTTATTATATCATTAATTCATTATATTGTATCCTATTATCCCTAAACCTTGATCCATATTTGGCCTCTTCACCCTTCTTAAAAATTTTAACGCTTCTAGTTTCTAACACCTTTAAAAATTCTTTTCTAAAAAGTTTTAAAACTTACCTACACAGAATATCGAAAGGTATAACTTGAATCTACAGCAGAATAATTCAGCAAAGTAATAGTCCTTTTTTCTTTTATCTTAATACCGTTTTCAGTATCAAAATTCTAAAACAAAAGATAGTATCATTATTGGATCATTCTGCTGCAGATTAAAGTTATACCTTTGGATTTTTTGTGATTTTATGGTGAGATACTTTTCAGTTTATTTAAATTTCAACTCTGACACATTCTACTTTTGAACTCTTCAAAGGATACTTTAAAGCCACGTTTTTAAATGCTTATTCTTTCGATTCGAAAATAACCTTGATATTTTTATTAATTATTGAGAATGAATAATAAGAAATCAAGCGTTAAATAGCATAATCAGAAAAAGAAAATCTTTTCTTTTCCCATCCCATTGCAGCAATAAGACTTTGAATGAATAAAGAAGGTTGTTGCTCGCCCCTGTCTTGATAGCTTAAGGGGCGAGGTATCTCTGACATTAATTAAAATAAAGTTTGGGACATAAAGTACACGACTTATCGTGTCACATCACTCTTCGATTTGAAATGTAACGCGATAGATGATCTCGAAATCGACATAACTGAGATAGGGTGCATTAATCTTAAGCTATCCCCCCCTTAGTCTTTCACTGAAGACCCTATATTCTGTATAAAAGGCAGGGAGTGGGTAATGTAAAGTACACGTCTTTTTTGCGCTACACTGAGAAAAATGGTTTACTCTATTTCTCTATAAATTGAGTAGGAAAAGTCTTTTTATTGTTGACACAAAATTGTATACTCGGCTGGCACCAACATATCCTTAAAGCATCTTTTAGAAACCTTAAAAACTTTCAAAACTGCCTTAGAACGTTAAAGTTGTGTCTCATATAAAAGTAGATGGAGAATGAACTTAGCATGTTTGAAAAGTTTCACCACAAAATTTATAGCCTCATAAGTGAGATTTCAAAATTAGACATATTACTTGGCAGTCAAGACTACATTTTTCGCAGGTCCAAATTTTCCGCTAAAATTTCAATGTTTTTGATAATATTTTTATTTCTACAATCCTTTAATTAAAATTTCGTATAATTAGAATCTTTATTGAATTTTTTATAATAGAAGCAAGAATGTGTTGTGAAACATTACTAGTGTTCCACTCTATTCTGCTTTAATCAATTCGTTCACAATAATGAATGCATTTTAGTTAAAGCGCTATTAAATTTAACCTAGAATTTCGAATCGAATTAATTTGCGTCCTAATTGTTTTTTTATAATCCATTAGGGATTTATTGTTGTCATTTACATCCCATTTTTATTTTCTTGTACTTTTATCTTATCTCTTAGAACAATTTTCTATATTTCAGAACTATTTTCTCTAAAAGTTGTATGATTTTATTATCTCGCCTTATTCAGATTTGTTAATAACGCGTTCAAGCATACAACCTTATGCTAATGAATAATTATTTACTGCAATCGAGATGCTTTCACAAAGACAGGTGTTCGTCGGTTATCGGTATTTTCTCCTCGTCCGTTGCTTTTAAAAATAATTGGAGCATAATTAGCTATTTCATCTTTGCAGCATTGTTCATTATTGGAAAACTGTTTCTGTCTCTGAAAGACAACCAATTTCTGTATCCATCCGTTATTGATATTAATATAGAATGACTTAAAGAGCACTATTATTTCTAGTTACCTTTACATTTTCTAGTTACTATTGCTTTTTTAGTAAACTTTTAAACTTTTATACACAATTTTGAACTGAATTTATCTTGGAAATGGGATGTTGAATCTTTGTAATATCTTATTAAAATGGAAGTGATGAGCCAAAAGAATAATTGATTAAAACTGAAGAAGCTGGGTTTGAAACAATAGGACAACCTTGTCGAAGTTGAAGCTCCTGAATACAAGTTTGATCTTGAATGAAAACTTTGAGAAACGTAATAAGATTTCCGGAAGCTTTGAACTTTGACGTACATAATTTGCAGCTGGTTCCCTTGACTGTCACGATTTTCGCATTCGATCGCTAAACTGTCGAAACTGTCGATCGCAGTAAAAGAGCATAATGCTGAAGTTACAAACAGTTCTGCGATACGAGTCGTAGGAAGTTCTTGAACCGTGCAATGCTCGCGAGTTGTCACTTTGTGACCGTATCTCAGTGACTAATGAGCGCTTTTGAAACTACGAGAACGTACCTATACTATCACCCGCAATGCTACTGATAGTGTTGAAGAAAGTCCTTGAGAAAGGTACAGTTCAGTTGGCTCGAAAGGAAAAAAAAACTCCTATAAAAGAGCGGAGACAACGCTTTAAGAGATTCATGGGTGAAAGAAAATTGCATCTCTTAAAAAAAACAACAGCGACAAAGAAGAACCAAAAAATTAAGAAATATTAGCAGAAAGCTGTCTTGACAATTAATAATTGACAATTAATATGTAAAATTGGCAAGCACTTGTAAAATGAATGCCTAAATTTTATGAAAAGTACAATAATATGAAATAATTGAAATATAATTGTTGCTGAAAATATTTCATTTACTTAGACTTACAAACAAGAATAATGGTAATTACTTACCTTGCCTTTTCGTCGTCGCTTCCTTTGGCCGTAAATAAATCCTATATAAAATGAGGAAGCAACAGTTTTTATTATAGCAAGTTCTTTTTCCTGAAAATAAGGTTTTCTCAAGGAAATATATACTCTCTACTTGATTGCAAGAAAAATGGACTTTATTAAATAAATTATAACTCGAAAGAAAGTATAAAATGAAAGGAAATTCAGTAACAAATAGATTACAGTCATCACAGTAGCTGTTGTTATTAAAAAAGGCGAAAAGGTGAATTTTTTTCAAAAGTAGGCGACAAAAAAATATTTCATAAAAAAGTAAGTATGCAATAAATGAACTGAAATAAATTTTATAAAATAAATAAACATATACTTGACACTGGATACTGGACAGAGAGTCGGAAAAAAGTTAGTAAAAGCGCCTATTATTTCTTCAGTTTCTCAATTTTACATAGTTTTTTTTATAAAATTTTTTTCAGTTGAAAAGTGGAAAATTTTATTTCCGATAAAATAAGCCATCAAAAGTTTCAATGGGATAAAAATTACACATGTTTTTTCCAATCGGAATCTGTAGACAGATTTCAGTGAAAAAACAACTAAAATTTGTGTAAAGATTCTGAATAAAAAAATCTGTATTCAATTGAAACTTTTGATCGCTTATTCGTTCGTGAGAAATAAGGGGACACGTATTTTTTTAAACGAACATAGCGACATTTCTACATTTTTTACAAATATTTTAAAATTTTAAGGATAATATGAGTTTTGTGAAAATTTTACTTTGAAAACCGTGCCATTTTTGCAATTTATGAGATTTTAAGATCTTTCTTGTTCCAATTTACCAAGCTTTTTTCATTTTTTTGAAACCGATGAGAAAAACAAAGAAAGAATAAAAAATGGTAATGCTATTTCGAGTTTTTGAAAAATTAAAATTTGAAATTTTCTCAAAACACCTACCTCTTTTCGCTGAAATTTCCAGGTATGGTAGGTAATATATAGTCAACTTATCATAAATTTTAAACCTGGGGTGTATTTATATTTCGAGAGAAATAAAATTCTATTTTTTCTTACTGTTCTTGCATTTATAAATACTCTGAAAGTAAAAAAAAATATCACGTCAATCAAGGTTGCTTTTCCGCAAAAAAACAAAGACTCAGTCCGCTTTGACAATATATTACCTTTCACATCTGAACAATTCAGCCAAAAAAAGGTAGCTGTTTTGAGAAAATTTCGTGCTTTAATTTTTCAAAAAATCGAAATAGCTTTATAATTTTTTATTTTTCTTTGTTTTTCTCATCGGTTTTGAAAGAGTGAAAAAAACTTGACAAACTGGATCAAGAAAACCTTAAAGTCTCAAAAATTGCAAAAATTGCAAAGTTTTGAAAAAAAATAATAATTTTTTTCTCCAGAAAAACAAAAAATACGAAATGAGAAATTTACGGTATGTAGGCTATATTATTACCCATTATTTCTAACAATTTCAGGAAAAAAGGTGGGGTCTTTAAGAAATTTTTTTTCTGTTTTTCAAAAAATTGAAATGACTATACCATTTTTTATTATATTTTCATTTTTTTCATAAACTTTAAAACAGTGCGAAAAATTTAATAAACTGAAGCAAGAAAATTGCAAAAATGACTCGGTTTTCAAAGTAAAATTTGCAAAAAACTCATTTTACCCTTAAAATTTTAAAATAATAATCAAAAATGTTAACGTGTCGCTAATGTTGATTTAAAAAATGATTTGAAATGGATTCAATTTTAAAATTGAAAACCTGAAAAAATAGGCCTTTTCACCGAAAACAGAACTTTATTCTCTGTACATTTTTTATGCTTTTTGCTTCCTTTGTTCCTAAATATTAAATCAAGAAGGTAAAAAATTTCGATTTTCTAATGTTAATTTTTTAGAATTTTTGCACCCAAATAATTGTACAAGAAAAAAAGTTATTTTTTTCTATAAAAACCACCCCGTCCTCAGAGGATTAAATTGGGATGTTTTACATGTACTACAAATAGTTTTTAAAATATTGATTGTAATAGCAAACATTATTGCCAATAAAGCGAAAAGTATTCCCTAAAATTTGTACTTTTAAAAAAAATTCTTTAATGTTGAATCTGACCTGAAATCTCAAATCTATTTCAAAATTAGAGATTTAAATACTTCAAGACCTCCTTAAGTCTGTCTCTTTTTACAAATTTTTCATGACTAATGCCAATGATTTTTAATAGTAGCTTCAAACCTATTATGAAAAATCATTGGTATTAGTCATGAAAAATTTTAATCTTTAGAAGAGAAACATATTTAAACAGACAGAAAGCAAGCAAGCTTGGCTTTAAATAAATTAGTACATTGAAATGTTTAATGAAATTTTACTTTATCGATTGAGAAAAGGTGACAAATTTTTAAAATAGGTGAAAGGTGACGACCTTTGATGACTGACATTAATGAAAAATGCAAAAAGTACGAGAAAAACATGTAATATATTTACACTGCATGACAATGTATGTATCTCTCATTACAATAAATTTTCAGGCAACTAGTAACCGGACTTAGTGAGAGCTTAAAACACTTGATGTGAATACGCACAACTGATAACACAATGATAACAAACTAATTGGACGCGATTCGGCTGTAAGATACAGCAAGTTACAGTATAAAAGATAAAATATCTCACCAGAGATAGTCGATGCTATTGCGTTGACTAAAAATTTCGATACAAATAGCAAAATATCAATCCTAAATATTTGTTACATTAAATCAAAAAGTTCAAAGTGTTGCAATCTTCTATATCCTTTTCTAATAATTGTTCTATTTGTGCAATAATATATTCTTTTATATAAATTTTGTACCAACTGCTTCCTATTTATTATTCGAGAATAGCATCAGTCGCATAATTTTTAGTTGGCGCGTATTAAAAAATTTCCAGTTACATCCATTAGACGCGTTATAAATAAGTTCTATACACAATTATCAAATACTTGAGTAATCCTGTACACGGAAAAAATTTGTACCTGAAAAAATACTGAACTCTGATGATTCAGAACTCTTAGATACCGAGGCAAGTTTTGTAAATTATATGAACATTATTGTCAGAGATATAATCATTCTATCTCGGCGGCTAACGTCATACACATTGCTTTCCCTGAACAATTCAGGAAAACGTAAGGATCAAACTGCAAATGTTTCTGAAAAATGCATGAATTCTCCTTCAAAAATTTTGTAAATTTAACTAAAATTGTTTCTCCGATACAGATTTTTAAGAATTACTGAAAGCACAGGAATTTCTTCAGAAGTTTACGAATTTTTTGTTTAAAAGTCATAGAAGATCTACATCCAATCTTAGATCTTTCGTATCCACGATCCTTGAACTATTTCAGTAAATTTTCAAGAACGATTTTTTCCGTGTATGCGTTTGTAAAAATGGGAGGAGTTTAAATTGCTGTTAATTCCCTACCATTAGAAATTAATGCTAAAATGAGGGTTAACTGAAATCTCATGCGGATTTTGTAAAGTTTCTGAACTTATCGTTAGTTGTATAAATCTGTTAATATTTATTTTTTTTCCATAAGCGTGTTATTATCCTCATTCTCCTGAAAATTCTTTCGAGGTATAAAATTCATCAACTCACCTCGTGAATCTGTCTGATGATTAAATAATTAACGAATTCCCAGAGTTCATAAGAATTTCAATTAAGAGAGAGTTTTGCATTAAAGCAAGAAAAAAAAGCATCGCTTTATTTGAACTTTCCAGAACTCCTTCTAAATTCAAGCATGGATATTGAATATATTGAATTATATTACGAATAAATCCGACGCAAACTGACGTTTCTGCAAACTGCAAGGTTCGACGAGCTAAGGAAATAACCTTTACAAAATATCAGATGTCTTAAAAGTATCTACATTCGTATCTAGAGAAAGAGATATTATCGTAAAAAAATACGTAGAAAATGGAGCAAAAGCTACAACCAGACCATCCTTCTTTGTAATGGTATTATTTTGTGACTTAAAAGTGAATTAACTTTGTGTTTTTTTTAACTGAAGAATATTTTCTTTCTTAATTCTTATTTTAAAAATGTAGTTCAGTCAACAATTAAATAAAATTTGATTCTCATTCTGTATCCTAATTGGAGGTCATATGTTTCAATGGAAACTTAAGGAAGCTTCCATTACGCAATTTATAAGAGACTTTAAAATGACCCAAACTCACAGCATTTCAGTACAAGTTTACAAAATAATCAACTTGTCTTCAATAGCTTCGTCGATTTCTTTTCGATGCAACGTTTGTAAGAGTCGATTTTCTCGTTTGATGTTTCTCTTAATCTCTTGTGAAGAAACTGTCTTTAACATGCGATAGGTTGCACGGCTTATTATCCGTTTAGTTAGAACCTGAAAAAGGACTTTCGAGACTTTAGACGTGGAAACTGATTGTCCATTTCAGGTTGACTCTTCCTGTCAGACATGGTCACCCCAAATTGTCGCCTTTTTCGCTCGATCTACAGATGCCAAATAGGTGCCATGTGGATGCCAAGATACTGCGGTTACTGCCGATCTGCGGAAAAAAACCACAGTATCCCTGTGATTTAGACAATCACAGCTTCAAACTACAGATAATAAAAAACAAATAAAAATAAATAAATGAAAAAATAAAGTTGACTTATAATAATAGATAATAGTTCAGTGCCACTCTGATGTATCATTCTTTTATATGACGTTTTTTTATTTTAATAATTGAATATAATATTTTTCGATTTAAAAGAAGGCCAAGGATATTCGTACGAAAAATTTCGTGCAACCAGCCTACAAAATAACAGGGCCGAAGCTAATATTACGGAATTTTCTGTAAGAATAACCTTGGCTTTGCTATCTTTTAGGCTACTTCTGAGGGGGTAACACAAAAGGGGGTGGGGTTTTTTTCATCTAGCCAGAATTTCTGTACGAATAGACACTTCGTACGGAATATGTTGTGGGCTAGTTATATGAAATTTTCTGAAAGACTAGACACTTCCTTAAAAGAAAACAATTTTCCATGACGTTATGAATATTTGAATTTTGAAAGCTAATTTTCAGAAACGGACGAACTGTTCTTCAAATCTGTGTCTTCCGAACTAATAAAGATATTTAAAAGGTTTCTTTCTTGATTGGTTTATCGTCCTCTGGTTTATAGACTGGTTTATCGTCCTCTTTCAAAATCTGCTGAAAAAGTGAAAAATAGTTCAAACTTAAGAAAATGACGGCCATTTTTTGACAATATAAAAAAATTAATATCTTTCTCACTGATGGGATTTTACTGAATATCTTACGAATACCGTGTTCATAAAATTTATAGAAATTCTCAGTAAAAAATTATTTTTTCTACGGATCTTTAAGGCTTCAGAAATTCAGAAATTGTGGATTCTAAACAAAAATTCCACTAACCAAAATATTCTCCTAACTATAAAAATGGTTGAGCCTGCATAAAATTTAAAGGATATCTTTCTTATGTAAGCACAATTTTTTTAAAAAATTGACCAAAAAATGTAAAGATAGGTTTTTTGAGAAAATCGACTTTCTATATTTATAAAAGTTGCAGTTTTTTTAAAATTTTCAACTATCTTCCAGCAGATTTCAAAAGAGAACGATTAACCATTCCTGATACAAGAAATAAAACGTGAATATCTTCAATAGTTCAAAAAATATAGTGATTTGAAAAGAAAAATTGGTGGTTTTCTAAATGCAAGCATTCAAATTTAAATACTTATATATAACTTGGCGGAAAATTTTTTTCTCAAATCGGTGTAAAATAGCCTTATTTTCTCTATAAAAAAACAATATTGACGTAATAGAAAGTATTATATTCTCAAAATGTTTAATTTCACCTCCAATACGCCCAAGTTTCATTAAAATGTAATTATCGGTTCCAGAAATATCGATAATTCAAAAAATTCAACAACAAAATTCGATATAACGAAACGCCTGAAATTTTGAAAATTTTCAAAAATCCTTAGGGCTCAAAATGTATCTTTTACAGCACTATGATTTTACAAAGTTTCATTAAAATCGAACGACCTCTTGCAGATCCTGATAGTTCTGACGTGTACTGATCCAAACGCATGGTATTTAAAATCATATTAACAAAATAATTTTCAATATCAATCAAGTGCATTAATGAAGTTCAGAAATTATCCACAAATTTAAGTAGTAATAAATAACAAGTGTATATAACTATGTGTAACTCGAACCTATTGACATGAGAAATGAAATTCACGATTTAACCCACAACCTGGTTTTACCCCACTTTTCCCTACCTATTTTAGCTATTTTTAAGATTCTAATTTTTGATTGCATGGAAATTTTTTGAATTACTAAAATGCATATCTTTAATAATGGAAAAATTCTCAAAAGAATTTCAGTGTCGAATCGGCGATGAAAACGTGTACCAAAGTGTACACGTCTATTACACCTAATTTTATGTACATGTGGTATACGCCACGCTGAGAAGACTTTTTGGCTCGGACAACAAAATAATTTTGTTGGAATTTGTGTAACATAATTTTTTTGTTGGTTCAATCAAATTTTTGTTGCACAGAAAACTCTTTCTTTAAACCAACAAAACGTTTTGATGGACCAATAAAAATTCGGTTGAGCCAACAAAACAACATTCTGTTGCACGATTTTTTTTTTCCAGTGCAATATGTAACTACACTGAACGCGCGGTTCTTTGCCGAGCGAAATACAGCTTCCAGGAAGTAGTTTATACATACTAACACATTCAAATTTGGGCAAGGGGTCCGAGGGGACGAAGAAAGCTGAAC
>JBAGKK010043908.1:0-10385 GCA_037177015.1 Euceroptres primus | reverse complement strand
CAAATCGTTGTTATTAAACTTCTGATTGTATTTTGCGTCAGTTGACAGTCCATCGATGCCATATTTAATTTCAAAGTGCAAATAAGTGATCTTTAATCTATTCTTCGAAATCGTAAGGCATAAATTCGGATCTTTGAAAAGACGTTGAATAGTGTGATCAATAAGAGACTGAATCTCAACCATGTCACCTTCTTCCGATATTCGAATATTTGAAGGATAACAATCTTTTTTAGTCTCTACACAGGAAGGATAAATATCAGACTTTGTTTCTTTGGCCTGTAAGTGAATAGTATTATATTGATACTTTGATAGTCTGACCTGTTGCATTAAAGTTAAAGCTTCTTCTGAAGAGTATGGCACATATGATTCGAAGTCAGATTTACCTGAAATGTTTAAATTTTCAGTATCGTCATAATTCAAAAGAACGACTATAGCATTTGCAATTTTTTTTCTTCCACTCTTTCGTAAACTTCGCAGAAATGCATCCTGTATCTCAGCAGCCGTAAAACTCTCTTCAATGGACATTAATTTTCATCTCTTTGATGCAGCAGGGGCATCTTCGAACTTCGTATCAGAACTTTTCCTTCCTCCTTTTGATTTTGTCTTAGAAAATGTAACAACGAAGTCAGTCTTTAGCCACATTTCGAACCATTTATGAAGGCTACTATCCCATTTAGGTATATTTGGTTCGTTTATGTCAAGAAGTTTTGTAATATAATGATTATTAAACTTTTTTAGTTTTCCTCCTTTTAACAAAAATGCGCTTACTCTGATTTTTACTTCTAAAGGATTTGTTTTCCTATCATGGTACATTTTGGATTTCCCTTTTTCTGCAATCAGGTTTTGTGTTGCTTGTGTTCGCATTTCATGTAATTTATCAAATAATCATCATAAGTTTGTAATTTTTCGTATTGTTATGGAAGTTTGTCAGAGGGTTCACGAGCTAATTTACCAAAGACTATTAGTATATGCTACCAGACTTTGTTTCAGGTAATGGTCCTACGATGTCCACTTATATTTTCTCAAAAGCAGTGGTAGGTGTATCAGTGATCACCATTGGACTTCTGGTTTTAACTCGAACCCATTTCTTAATTTGACATTGTAAACAACCTTGAATATATTTTTGAATATCTACTTTCATATTTTCCCAATAAAATTTTTGACAAATTCGATTATACGTTTTTGTAACGCCTTTATGGCCTAATTCTGAGGAGTGAGCTTCCTCAATTGCTTATGATCGTTGTTCCATAGTTGGATATTATGTTATTCCGTTGCATACTATAATTTTCGTGGATAAGTAGGTAAATGCTAAATCGAAAGTTGCTTTAATTTCTTCCCGGGATACATGATTCATTTTCGAAGATTCTGCGACACTAATTGATCGTAGATTGAGTTTTTTAGCTAAAGCATGCAAAGAGTAAATTGATAGTTTAATACTATCCAGAGTGTTAGATAAATTTGCCGTAGAGTCCGCTTTAATTGGAAGCGCAAAATGATAATAGTTTCCCTTTTTTATTTCTTTTGCTGGTCCCTTTTGGAAATTTTTTAACTTGGGTAAAATTCCACGTTTTGCTAAAGTTCTTAAGCCGTTATCTCTGTTATCATCAGTGGCAACAAAATACACATTTAATTATCTTTTCGCTTAAGGATTCTTTGCTTAGAAGATCGTGGAAAGTGTCTAGGAGTTCAGATTTACCATCAATTAGTGAAGTGTCACTAGAATAATTCGCGTCATCTCTGATGAGCCTAGAAAAATTTTCTCTAATTTTTTTTTAAATTTCCTTTTTACTCTCCGTTATTACATTTTTTGAACATGTGGAACTTGGACTTTCTTTAGAAGTCATAAAAGTGTTAATATCATTAAATTTTTCCTCTTTACTAGGAATAGGATTTCTTGAAAGTGCGTCTGCGTTTACGTTCATTTTTCCTGCTTTGTAAATTACATCAAAATCATACTCTGCGAGTTTTAATCTCCAACGTGAAACTCAAGAAAAAGGGTCTTTAAAATTCTGAAACCAAACCAGAGGTTTGTGATCAGTCACTGCAGTGAATTTTCTTCCATATAGAGAGGAACGAAAGTGAGTTACACAAAAAAACTATTGCAAGTGCTTCTTTATCATAAGCGTCATATTTTTTCTCGGTGTTGCTCAGGTTACGTGAAGCGCATGCTATCGGTTTATTATTGCCTATTTTTCCTTGTGATAATATTCCTCTTATTGTAAAACCTGAGGCATCTGTTGTGAGTGGAAAGGGTTGAGAAAAATCAGGTCGCTGTAAAAGTGGTTCTTCGCATAATTTTGCTCTTAAAATTTCGAAAGCTGTTGGCTATTTTTCAGTACAAACTAAAAAAGGGCGTGTTATTTTTTAAAAGTTGATTTAGAGGACTGGCAATTTTTGAAAATCCGTCAATGAATCTGCGGTAGTATCCTGCTAACCCTAAGAATTGTTTTACATTTTTCTGTGTTTTTGGAATTGGGAATTTTTTTACGGATATTATCTTTTTCGAATCTGAACGCACTCCATTCCTATCAATTATATGATCTAGATATCCTACTTCGGGAAGCAGAAATTCACATTTTTCTGGCTGTAAATGAAGATTTGCTTTTCTGAGGCGTTGTACTGAATTATTAAATTTTTTTCGTGTGCTTCCAAGGTATCAGCAAATATAATGATGTCATTAAGGTATACAAAGAGTTCTGTTCTTACTAGCCCTGTCAAAGTCAAGTCCATTAATCTTTGAACAGTTTCTGGAGCTGATGTTAGCTTAAAAGGCATTCGGTCAAATTCGTATTGACCTTGAGGTGTAGAAAATGCAGTTTTATGGGAATCCTTAGGATCCATTTTTATGTGGTGAAATTCTGTAGCTAAATTCAAAACTGAGAAATATTTCGCTGATCCAGGAGAATCGAGGATGTCATTTACATTTGGAAAGGGGTCGCCAGTGGTTTTATGGTTTATGGTTACATTTGGAAATGAATCGCCAATGGTTTTATGGTTTAATTTCCGAAAGTCAGGAACCATTCTCCACTTTAAATTACCTTTGTAGTCCGGTTTTTTTTAGGAATAATGCAAACGGGAGTGTATACCGCGATTGTACAGGTTTTATAATTCCATTTTTCAGTAATTCGACTACTTGTTTTGTAATTTTTCCTTCGTAAACAGGAAGAAAGCGATATTGTCTCGAAAATATTGGACAGTCATCTGTAGTTGGAATTGTGTCAGTTTTCAGGAAATTATTAAAGGTTTTGATAGATAATTCTTCGTCACTTAGATCCTTCTCCGACGTGTAATCGTGGAACATATCCTTCACGTTTTAGATTTAAAATTGTGACATAAAAAGTTATAGTAAAAGTAATTTATATTGTCTCTGTTATCTCAGAAAAATTCTGATCGCAGTACTTCACCTTCTTCGACTGGAACTTAATTAGGAATAATGTTGAATATTGTTGGGTAATCCAAAATGCCTATTTGTACTTGGCTTAATGTGTAGAGCGGCAAATCATTCATTCCTGTAAGTCTTAACACGGTTTCTTCATTTACTAGAAAGTTAAAATTTACATCATTTTGTTTTATTAAATTTCGACCAGCACCGGTATCGATCATCATACGAGCTGGGTTTATTAACCCTTCAGCTGATATCATAATCGATGGAACCGTACTAGGTTTTAAAAGATTAATTGTTGTAGTTAATTGATCGCTGGAAGTGGATGCTTCTGATACCTTGTTTACGCTTCCCTTAGTATTTCCGGACTGGGGAGAGCATTGGAGTTTCCCGGTTGCTGTGGTTGTTGTTATTGATTTTGATTCTGTGATTAAATTTTACAGTCTCTTACAGAGTGACCCGGTTTTTTACAATATCGGCAAATGATTTCTAAATGAGGGGCATATTGCTGATTATCTTTGCTGTTTTGTCGGTTTCTGTTATCATATCACTCATTTTGATTTTGAAATTGTCCTGAGTTTGAATTTTTGTATTGTCCTGAATTACCTTGTCTTTTATTATTGTTATTGTTATTTCTATTGTTTGAAAAGTTGTTGTTCTAGTCATTGTTTCAATAAATATTGTTGAAGTTGTTTATGTTTCTAGGAAAGTTATTATTATAGTTGTTGTAGTTGTTATTTCTGTTTCTTTAAAACTTTTTATTGTTGCTGTAATTGTCATTTCTGTTTTTTGTGAATTTGATGTCGGCATAATTATTATTTCCATTTCTTGCAAAGTTATTGTGACTGTTATTTCCTTGTCTTTGAAAATTATTTTTATTGTTCTTTGGTTGATTTTGTTTGAAAGAATTTGATTGTTGTTCATGGGAAACTGCTTCTTGAGCTTTATTTAAATGATAGCAATTTTCAGTAGTATGACCTGATTTTTTAAAAATTAGACATGGTACCTTGTTATTGTGGGCTACATTGAACCTCCTCTTTTTATTATTTCCCTTATTCATCCCTTATTCATTTTTGTCTTTAGAATAATCTACGGGTTTATTTTTGCATAAAGCGGAAGAGGTTTCTAATTTTATTTCAACGTCAATTGTGCTGTATACAATCTCTCTAGAGGTTGCTTTTTGTTTTACACGAATTTCTAGTTGGCAGCGTAATCCGCGAATAAATTATCTAATTACATCTTTCTTTAAGTTGGTTATAAAGTTAGTTTAACTTCTCCGTTGTAACTCACGATTAGAAGTTGAACTTGAAGATTCGTAGGGTGGTTGACACTTCTAGACTTGTAGATAGGTTGTCAGTTGTAAGTACTGCACTTCAGCAGGGTGAATGAGAGTATTTTGTCGTTGAACTTTGAAGAAAACTAAACTAAATTATGCTTGAGGACCTTTACTTTTTATAAGGCTAAATAAGGATAATACACAATCGACTCTTTTCGGTCGGTCATATGTAGTATACTTTAATACTTTGTTCTGAAAGTATACGTGCATTGATAATAATTAGATCTACAATTTTCTGTAAAAATATATAACCTTACAAAACTGAAAACAGATGACATTAACTCACATTTAATTGAATTTACTTTGATATGGGATGAAGCAACTATAATATAAAAATAGTTTATAGAATAAATAATATAGCTATAAATTATAAAAAAATGTAACTATAATATAACTATAATTGGCATACAAGATGTAGATAAAAGTTCGTTTATTAAATCCATGAAATTAAAACAATTATTTCTTCATTTATAAGCGAATAATATTCCAAGGAAATGATATATTAAAAAATTTTTAATTTTAACCCATCTATCGTATTACACCAGTTTTATTGCAATTGACTTGGGAAGCGTTTCGCCCATTGACTTTGCAGGACTTTTTTTCCCCCATAAACTGTGATTTGAGTCTGTTTTTATTTTGTTGATAGATATAATTAAGAAACAGTCCAAACATTTTAATTTATAAACATTTTCAGCTAAAAGAACTAACTTTATCGTGTGGTATCTCAACTTGTTAATTTGCGGTAAATTTTCTCAAAACTCCGACGTAATAGAAGAATTTTGTACGTTCTTACTTTTGGCACGACGACTCCAGCTTCGCCTTGAATCGGCTCCATCATATATGCACAAATATTAGGGTTGCTTTCAAATTTCCTTTCAAGAGCATTTAAATCATCGTAAGGAACTTTTTCAAATAGAGGCATCAGGGGCCCGAAATCCTCGTAAAATGTTGGATTTGTAGATGCTGATATAGCTGCTAATGATCGCCCCCAGTAATTATTATTTGCAAAAA
The DNA here is from genome assembly GCA_037177015.1 of Euceroptres primus. Taxonomy (NCBI): domain Eukaryota; kingdom Metazoa; phylum Arthropoda; class Insecta; order Hymenoptera; family Figitidae; genus Euceroptres; species Euceroptres primus. The sequence goes on along the minus strand of JBAGKK010043908.1, from coordinate 4,656 downwards.
TAACTGTAGCTTTGTTCTCGGGAATCTTTTTTATTCTGTATCCCCATCTTCGAGCCATTTTTAAAGCTGTATCTCCAGCTTCAACTCCTGAAATTAAAAAAAAAATAAAAATTAATCTCCTCAATCATAAAAGAAAGTTTAACTTAAAAACAATATTAACAATGAACACGAAACAAAGTCAAGTATTGTGTTTCGTTTTTTTCCCCTACATTTTGGGATTCATTCGTCAGTTGTGCATCTCTTTTAGAAGAAAATTCAATAAATTCCCCAAACGTTTAAATAATATTTATTTCGTTAGATTAAAAATATTTGAATATATATGTTTAAGGGTGCTAGATAAATAACTTATAAAACGTGAGAATAGGTCAGAAATTCTTCAAAGTCCAAATCCCCAATTAAACGATCCTGAAAAGTACATATTTATTCTTTATGTTTGCGTTGGGATGAAATAAGACAACACTTACTGAATTTCTGGGGTGTGTTGTGGTTACTGAGTCGATAAAATTCTGTGAGATATTCATTTTTGATGATATGACAGGCTAGCACAGGCACACTTGAAAATAATTTGCTACCCCCCTCACCGAAAATTCCGAAGAAATTGTGCCGATAACCCCCAATTCTATTACTCTATTTATTCTAATAAGAGCAAGTTCTTTGGGTTTTATTGTCAGAGTGATTGTCAAACACATGTAAACAGTCCCTTGCATCGACGTTAGTTCATGAATACGATTATCTGAAACGTATAATCCAGATGGCACTAGCAGTCTTTCCAGCCGAAAAATTAAATTATTTATCGTTTCTTCGTAATCACAGCCAATTTTGTATATATAAACTACAAGTTTTAATATATCTTGGAATAATAAAATAATTGAAGGTATTAAAAACAAATATTAATCTTTTTTTTTCTAGGTGTCGAAAAATGCGGAAAATTTCAAACTTACGATTAAAACCTGTGATATTTCCCACAGCTTGGAAAAAATATCTTGACGTTTTTTTTTACATAAAATTATTCTAGATTTAAAAATATATGAAATCTTTGAATTCATATACAAACAATTCCCTGAAAAAGCCACCTTGAGAAAAACTTTGTCTGATTTTTTCAGCAATCACATGTTATAATATATACAAACTTACAATTTATGGTATGGTTTAAGGTTTGCGTAATTAGTTGTCATACTATCAGGGGCCAAATTTTAATCATTTCAAATTTTGTACAGGATTTTTTGTAGATAATTTCACCAGTGTGAACGTGGAATAACGTATCGTCTTTAAAAAATAAGTTTTCATGAAGAAAATTGCAAAAACATTTTTTATTTTTATTATCCAACTCCATCTTCCTCTACAATTTTTTCAAAAGTGCCCCAAAATATTGCCTATTTCATTAGCTTTTTAGCGTCCGATGGGCATTTTGAGATAGCAAGGTGTTTACACGCTACATTATAGTATATGACGCAGCGTAACGCACCAAACATGCTCCCGTGGTCCGTTATAGTTATGTTCACTTCCTAAAGTTGTGCAAGATAGAAAGAAGATAGAAAAAACAAGAGAAGAAAGAAAGGAATCCTCCGAACTTGAAAATTTTCTGGAAAGAAAGATTAACGAAAAAAATGTCAAGGAATCTTCGTAGATGACTGAAAATGCTGTGAGTTTGTAACGGTACATTTTTACGTAGTATTAGTTGTTTTCGAAATAATCTCAAGCGAAGTACGAAAGAAGTAAGATAGAGGTGTGCAAAATAATTCGATCTTATCCAAAACCGACTTCTGACGTTTTTCGAATGTCGAATTTTTCGAACCCGATGGGTGTTCAAATCGGATCAGAGAAATTCTAACCGACTTGGACGCAAATTGAGTTTTTCGAAACCGATCAGTGTTTAGATTTTAGTACTAACCTCGGCGTCGCATTCGCATCAGCACTTGTACCATATATTACAAAAATATAAAGATCATCACGGATAAGTTTTAAGCAGCTCCATCGGATCGAATTTTGCGATTCCATGTGCCCAATGATCGCACAGTGGGCCAGAAAATAAAGAAACGTATCAAAATTCGCTCTACACTAGAAAAATGTCGGAATATATATTTTCTTGCGCGAATTGACAGTTTGGCGCATTACCTTCAATAATTCCTTTATCGTTTTTAGGAGCATTTAAGTGTACTATAGCGATGGAATGCCCAAAAACTGAAAAAATGGAAAAATGATCATTTTCATCGGTTTCGAAAAATTGGACATTCGACTTGCGTCCAAGCTATCTCCAATTTTTCCGATTCGATTTGAATACCGATCGGTTTCGCGAAATTCGACATTCCAAAAGCATCGGAAGTCGGTTTTCGATTAGATCGAATTATTTTACACACCTCTATCTTACTTCTTCCGTACTACGCTTGAGGTTAGTTTGAAAACAGTAAATGCTACGTAAAAATGTCCTGTTACGAACTAACAGCATTTTCAGTTATCAGTTGTATATACTACAACATATGTGATTGCTGAGAAAATCGGACAACATTTTTTTCAGGGTGATTTTTTTTCAGAGTGCCCCTTACATAAAATAGGTTGTCACTACGAAAAAAGGTATATAATTTAATTTTTCATATAATCATGTAGGATGGAGAGACTGCTAGTGCCACCTGCATTCTACGTTTTAGATAATCCACTCGTGAACCAACGCTGAACCAATTTTCACTTAAAAATTGAGGCTAAAGTTTGTACCCTTGAAATTATGTTTGAGGAATGCCTCCTGAGTATTTTCACTGAATATAAAAATAATCGTTAGGTTGTTTTTTAAAATAAATTAATATTTGTCATTTGTTAAGTTTTTAAAAAATTTTTTTTTAGAGAATAAGTTAAATGTGGCGTTTTATCTGCCTAAACCCTTCAGTTTTGCATTCAAAAAAACTTCGTAATCAATCAATATTGATTGACCTTCCTACCCCTTTGAGATTTGTAAAAATGCGTGAAAAAAATCAGTATATTGAAAATTGTTCGCTTTTGGCGCATCGTTCGTTGAAATAATATCATGTAAAGAAATGAATTTCCCTACATTTTCAAAAAAAAAGAATGTTCTAGCACAAATAGTTTAGAAGTTATGACCTGTTAAGGGTAAACGTTAAACAGCTTTAAAAATGGCCGAATGGTTCCGAAATTTTTTTAAGTCCAAAACCCTAATTTTTTCGTCCCTGAAAAGCACATTTAATTTCAAGTTCTTTATTGAGATGAAACACTTACGGGTTCTATCGTGTTCCTGGAGTCGATAGAATTTTGTAAATTGTTGAAAGGACAAAGTTTCGACTGAAAGTATTCCATAAATTTGGACGAAGCAGACGAAAATTGACAGAAATATATTTCTACAGAACAACAACACTTTTGACGAAATCGCGGAGAAGACGCAGAATTCCAAGACTTTATTCTTCATTATGATAACAAGAACTTGAATACTTATTGCGGTAAATGGCGTCAAAAAGTAAAGTTTAGAAATCAGTCATATGTACATGACTGTCAGAATTGATGGTATAATACGTGTAACGTATTATCAACTGCTGCAGGAAAACTGAACTGATAATTATTTTCCTTAATTATTTTAGCAAATTTTCCTTGCAGAAATAATAAATGGTCTAAAAATTCAAAAAGAAAGCAGCTTCTGCATAAAGAAATATTGGAAAAATTTGTGCATTTGTAATTCGTACATAAAATGTGCACGCGAGGTTTAAAAATTTTGTAAAAGTTTTGAGTTATAATTATTATAGTATTATTATATATTATTATAATATATAATATAATATAGCATATCTTATTGACAACTTATATACTGTATAATTTCCGGTTCAAAAGACTACGTTCATACTTTCATTTAAAAATATAAATGCTTACAAATGCATATAGATATAAATAAATAAGAATAATTTTCATATAAAAAATACTTTTCGAGAAGAAAAATGATAAACCTCCGAAAAAGCGAATTTTCAATCAAAAACAATTGTTAAAAATTATAATATATACATAATTTTAATAAATTTCAAAAAGAATTAAATGAACAAGCGTATAATTAAATAAAATGAAAAGAAAGAATACGGGCAGCGAAATTTCTGGCCATGAATACATGAGCTGCTTGGAATTTTTAAAATCCGTTTTTCTCGAAATTGGACAAAAAGCGCATCGAACTGTTTTGGCAAATTAATAGTTGGGTAATGACCTGTCATCAGGGAAAATGTAAATCGAAACAAGAAACCCCACGTCTGGCGCTCTCCTTGTCAGTCCAATGTCGGAAAGAAAATTATTATATTATATCCGCTAATTTAGCCATAACATAAATAAAAAAAAATTAGATGAAATTTTTAATGAAATTTTTCTCTAAAATATCTGTACCACCCTAAAATAAAGTCAGAAATATGCAAATTGTCAATAATATATATTATATTATATATTTTAATAACATATAATGATACTTTAATAATTATAATTCAAAACTTATACAAAATATTTAAATCTCGCGTGCACATTTTATGTACGAATTACAAATGCAAAAATTTTTTTAACATTTCTTTATGCAAAACTGGTTTATTTCTGCATTTTAGACCAATTATTATTTCTGATTGGAAAGTTTGTTAAAATAATTAAGGAAAATAATTATCAGTTCAGTTTTCCTGCAGCAGTTGATAA
>JBAGKK010043907.1:0-28699 GCA_037177015.1 Euceroptres primus | reverse complement strand
AAAGTTTCGCTGCCCGCTGAGCATCGGCTACGTGCAAAGTGAATGCTGACTGGGCTTTACTTTTGGCGGAGAAGGTTAAGGACGTACATCCTTAATGTAATAAATACAAATATTATTTGCTTATTCAAAACGTGCAGTTTGTCGCCCCCTGACAATATCTTTTTCCTTTATTACGTAGAATACTTCAACATGTTTTTAAAGTTCTTTGAATTAGAGGTTATCTTTTTAAAGTTCCAGAATATAGTGATAATTCTTTAAATTTACTTAGTTTTAAGATACTCTTAAATTTGAATTTTTAAAAAGAAAAACATGTATCGAATCGATAATCGATTCACATATGATCGCAAAACGCGTTGCTAAGCAAATTGTTTACTTCACTCTACACCCCAAAATCACCCAGCCTCTTGGTCAGTCTGGAACTAGCCAACGGTGGCTGACGAGTTAACCTTTTTGGTCAATTCGGAAAGTAACCCTTTACTTTTGTGTAAACTTCTAACCTACGTTACAAATAAAGAAAATAGAAAAAATATTGGATTTTTGTTTTTATTCCTAAAAACATCCGTCAAGTTCCTTCCAGTTCAAGTAAATAGAAACAGAACATCCTCATCCTCAAAGTATTTAATCTTGCATAAGTTTGGCGAATTCTCTCGTTTTGACAGGGTAGTTGGAGATTTCTTTCATTTCTACTAGGGAATTTTGAAAAATCTTTTTTATTCCTCTAAAGAGGTTTGGAGGATTTCCTTACACTCATTTCAGGAAGTTTGAGATAAATTCTCGTTCCCCTCAAAAGGTTTGAGGGATTTCCTTTCATTCCTTTAAGGAGGTTAGAGATAAATTCTTTTTCCTCTAAAGAGGTTTGGATGATTTTCTTACACTCCTTACAGGAGGTTTGAGAGAAATTCTCGTTCCTCTCAAAAGGTTTGGAGGATTTCCCCACACTCCTTTAAAGAGGTTTTGAGATAAATTCTCATTCCTTTCAAAAGGTTAGGAATCCTCTCACTCCTTCAAAGAGTTTCGAGATTTTTCCTTTATGTCGCAAGTAGGCTTGGAGATAAAAAAGTATTCCAAGGAAGTTCAAGGATTTACCCTTATTATTCTCAGAGAGATTTGAACATTATCTTTCGTTCTTCCTAGGAGGTTTGAGATCTATTTTCGTTCCTCTCAAGGAGGTTTGGAGACGTATTTTCATATCTCGGAGAGTTTTAAAATTTTTGTCCTTGTCTCTCTTTTAGAAAGTTTTAAAAAGTCACTAATCATAATCTTTTGAGGAATGCTGGGAAATTTTCTTGTTACTTCTCAAAAGATTTAAGATTGAATTCTAATATTTTCTGGAAAAATTTGTGATAAACCTCGAGCCTTCCAGTGTGAGTCCAACATTTTCGTTTCCTTATTTTCATAAAAAAGGGGTTTCTTTTTCTCTTTTACAATAGATGAGAAAAAAAGAAACTTAGACAAAACCAACGTCTAGCTTTGAAGAGGAGAAAGGCTTTCGAAGAGCAGCGCAACGCACCTCCGGGGGTTATTATAGAGATCCCCCATATGCGAAAACCCAGGAAGCGAAGCAACAAAGGCTTACGACAAGACATCACAAGTTAGTGAAACAGATAGACCCTACAGCTTTAAAACCATTTAACGTCTCCAATCCCATAGAAAAAGTCTCAGAGAAACCAGGCATTGATGAATTCGACCAAGAGACACCTTTGTGTGTAGCTCTTTGCCACTTTGGATCTATAACTCCATCAAGGGAGTTGATTCAACCTCTTCCTCCGACTCCGGACTTTCCTCATCGTTCGGTAGAGAACGTTATCCATGTAAGGACATCGCCAATACATCTTTCTCCTCCGAGTTTGTCTTATTTTACATCGACGATTTCCAAATCTCCAAGAATAACGAAAACCGAAATATGTCGATCCTTATCTCCTACGATTGAGAATCCTTCAGTAACCAAAAAATTTGTGAAGAAAAGGAACCGGAATTTAATCTGCGTGTGAAAGTCTTCAGATCGCCACGTCGTGGTGAATCATCGGTCAAGGAATGGATTGTGAAGGAATGGCGTGATTTGCATCTTGTACAACACTCAACGGATTCAGCGTTCCGTGTAACATCTTCTCTACCCACGAAAAAGACTCTTCAAAAAAATAAAATCATATGTCAAATCTTCCGAAGACGCGAAGAACAAGCTTACACGTTTTCATCAAAATCTCCTCCAAGACCTCGAGTACGATCAATCATCGTGAGACCACCTTCCAATCCATGGGTGAAATGTCGTGCTAAAAGTTCCCAAAATTCAACTCTGGTTCTTTTTGATCATCATTTGTGTGAAGTTCCATCCAATAGGACTAAACTTTGTACGAGTTTGAGCCCGATCGGAAAAGTACATTTTTGAAGTTGGGTCACTTGAAAAATAATGTGCCATAAAAAAATAAGAATTTTTTTTTAATTTTCAGAGAAAAATATTCAAAAAATTTTTTGATCCAATTCTGGACAGAAAAGACATATTTTCTTTTTCGTTTTTATTTTAGAGTCATATTCTTTGTTCTTTACTTTTCATTAAAAGAAAAAGAAATTAATGGACATTCGTCTTGTTCGCGAGTTATAAATATTTAAAGAGCAGCAGTCAAGTCGAATGCTTGTACCCCACGGCAAGCTAGGCTGCCAGGGCTTTGTACGGGCGATGCACAGTTGAGTTAAGGATGATCACTGACTGTAAATATAGCCAAAAGTTTGACGCTCGTTCTACATTTTTTCCGTCTAGCGTGTTCCTTTCTCCCTACTTTACAACTTTTAGCGTAGACTGCACACTAACATTAAGGTGACAGCGCTGCGTTTTATATTAATACACTCGTCCTAGCCCATCATAGTAAGATAGGTAGGAAAGAAACTTCAGATTTAGTACTTCAAATTACAATAACGCATAAATGGTACCACTAGGCATCTCTAGCTTGTAACCCAGATAACAAAGTAATCGCATGATGAGAGCATTATAGGTTGCACGCGTGCGGATTCATCCGCACCGCGTGACTTCATATCACCATGCCGATCCGTCATCCACAGAGAAGCATATGCGCCGCACGACGTGCGGGTTTAATGCGCCCTAGTGAATGTGCAATATGTATCATTAAAAGCTCATTTTTAGTTAGTCTCTTGTACCTATGATGCTGCATAAACAAGCATAGGTACAGGATTCTGATCCGCGAAGTGAAAAGCCTAAAAAAACATTAAACTGTCTATGCATCATATTATTATAAATACACGCCACTTCGCCCTGGTGATTCATGTCCGAAGAAATCTCCAACGTGGAAATTTATTAATAAAAATTGATCGTATTTAAAACACCGTATTCCAAATATTTGGAGACATTTAAAATAATTAACTTAATAAACAAGTACTCCCAAACTTTGAAAGTTATGTCCCTATTAGTATTTAAATTCAGTACAAATTGTAAAATAATTTAAATTTCCGAGGAATTTGGTCGTAAATGTTTCAGCGTTAATTGATTTATTATATTAATAAAACTGATGCTTGTGATTTTTTCGGATTTTCACACCGACCAGAAAAAAAAGACCATGCCACGTTGAAACGTTGCACACTTTGTCATTTTCAATCAAGACTGAAGAGATGCATACGCATGCGTATTGTCATCGAATTCGGTGTTTTAACTTATTTTTTAAATATTCCAATTGTAAGATATAAGTAAGTGCACGAAATTTTCATTAAATTTTCCAGCAATTTGAATATTTTAAAATAAGATTTAATAACGTTAATTTTTTACAGGAGACACTAAACACTGTTTAATTTTAATGATTTTAGTTAGGAAAAAAATCGAAAACCACTTTCGAGCTATTACTTAGCTCTATTGAATCGTGAAAAGAGCGTTTTGAAAAAAGTAACCATCTCCGAGAAAACCCTTATCAAAGAAACGGCGAGTCCCAAAAACGCCGATTTTTACTCTGTAAGAGTTGCATAAATTTATTATTTATTAATTTATATATAAAACTAAAAACACGTTTCGAGCTATTACTTAGATCTATTAAAAAGGAAAGGAAAGGAACGCCTGGTAAAAAACAACTATCTCTGAGCAAACCCTTAGCAAGGAACGACAAATCCTCAAAAACGCCGGTGCTGACACAGAAAAAGTTGCATAACTTTTTTATTTTTGAAATTCAAGAAACATGTTTCGAGCTATTAATTATATCTATTTCATCGCGAGAAGAACAGATCGAAAGAAGCAACGACTTCGGAGAAAAAATGATCAAATATCAATTTCGAGGATGACATTGAGAAAAACATGATTACGTCCTTATGCACTGCTTATCTTTCTCTGAGCAATCAAACTGGATAATAATCTTCTACAGGGACGTGAGTTTGGTCAAAACAATTAATTTAAGCCAATAAAATGAATTTCTGAAATTTGGCACTTACGCCCTTATGCCCGACGACCTTTCATTTATTACTTTCCTGCAACGACCACTATGTCGAAACTCTTTTAGCAAAATGAGTTAGTATTGTAAATATAAAAATATTTAAGTACAGTAAATACATATGTGACTTGAAATTTGTAAATACGTTCCTGCCTGTTGCTAATAGTAATTTACGTAATACTGATGAACTTCAATAAAAGCAAACTCGGAAAATTGACTACAGTACGTCTAGTGCAGCGCTTCAGCTAATCGGCGCGTGGTAAGGCAACCAATTCCTTTTAACCCGTTTCCAGACCAGAATGATTTTGAAGGGAATGAATCGAGCTTTCTTTTTATATTATTTTGTGGAAACTAAAAAGGGTCGAATTTGGAGAAAAACTCAAAAATACTTTTAAAACTGAAAAATCAATGTCAAATAAATTTTTTTAATAAAAAATGGTTATTTTCAATGCAAAATTCATAAAAAATTTCGTTCAAAAACCTGTATATAAAAGTCAAACTGGACAACTATAGTAGAAGTTATGAATTATTGAAAATAAGCGGGTAGGGTAAAACGTCAAAAAATTGATCTTCTGTATCTTGGCAACCCGTTGTACTAGACACAACTTCTTTACAGAATTCAAAGAGGTCCACCAATACTACGATTTAGTAGAGTTTCAATAAGATAGGGGACAGCAAAATTTTATGCTGGTACACTTGGCGAATTTTGTCCCATATACTCTACAGTACCATCGGAAATTATGAGGCCACTTAAGAAAATCCTATTAAAAACTCGCCGGTCTCTTTTTATGACGAACTTCGCAACGAATAAAGATACGGAAATTTAAAAAAAGCCTTGAACAGCTTATTAAGTTCCTCGTCAACTGAACTCTGTATGAAGTTTTTTCGATAAATATGGACTGAGAAAACCTGTGAGAAATATAGCGCTAATTTCCATTTTTGGTGAATTTTCGTTCCTCAACTTTGACTTACAGCCACTTGAACAAAAGTGGCGGCATAAATCTGTCAGTCACACAGAATAAACCGCAAAACTCCCTCTTCAAAATGAGATGAAGAAAATAAAAAAATATTTAATCTTTCTCAAATTATCATAAAAAATGTCGAAGCGCGTTCAAGACGAAAATCGGTCGGTTGAGCGGCGACTACAGTCTTTTTTCTATTTTCTATGCGTTAACAAAGAATACCGCTCAACCGACTAATTTTCGTCTGAAACACACTTATACATTTTTTATGATCATTTGAGCACCATTGAACATTTTTTATGTTCTTGGTCTCATTTTAAAGAGAAAGTTTCACGGGTTATGCTATGTGACTGACATAATCGCTATATTTCTCACATGCTTTTTCGGTCCATATTTATCGAAAACACTTCATATAGGGCTCAATCGATGAGGAATTTATTAAGCTATCCAATTATTTCTTTAAATCTCCGTACCTTGATTTTTTGCGGAGTTAATCACAAAAACAGAGCAGCGAGTTTTTTATGATATATATAGAGACACGAGAATGACAGCTCGATAAAGACCACTTGTAGTTTGCCCCTAAATTAGGTTATTTTAACTATTACTTGGGGGTCCAACTTCAAATGATCTTTAACAAGGTGTCATTCTCATGTCTTTATATATTATATATATATATATATATTTTTTCGTTCACTCCTTTCTGGAAAAGTAATAAATCGAAAAAGTCGGTAAATGCTTAAGGTTTTGTTTCAAACTCTTAAATTATATGGAAAAACAGTTCTCTTTTGATTATATCAAGCTTGTCATGCCTTAAATCTGGAAGATAAGTGATTTTGAAATCTCTAAGAGCCAAATTACAGCGCACTCGAATTTACATTTAAAAAATTTATTTTCGAAGCACCTTAGGAAAGAGGCAAGAATCTGAAGTACTATCTCTCTCGTTCGCATAGACAAGGTACTTACATTTTTTTATATGCACGGTGTGAACGCCAAGGTACACCGAAAATAATTTGTTTATGTCAGTTCGAGTGCGCTATAATTTGGCTCTTAGAGATTTTAAAATCACTTTTCTTCTAGATTTAAGATATATTTAAAATATATTTAAGATATACTTGATATATACAATTATAAAGAAACTGTTTTTCTATATAATTAAACAGTTTGAAACCAAAACCTTAAGCATTTACCGATTTTTAAAATTTTTTACTTTTCCAGAAAGAAGTGAACGAAATATATATATATATATATATATGTGTGTGTGTGTGTGTGTGTGTGTGCCATGGAACGAAGAAACCAGCCTTACGATCGCAAATGAGTTTACGAGAAAAAGCGGATCAAAGTGAAAGGAAGACGAAGGAAGATAAAGGGGTCCCCGTACAACTTTGAGCTCCAGAAAATTCAATTTTGATCATAGAGCAATAGGGATTTTTTTATTCTATGGGGGAAATCTTCAGTATTCAGAATCAATAATAACCTGAAAATCGATTTTTCGGTCGTAAGGCTGGTTTCTTCGTTCCACGTCACACACACACACACACACACACACACACATACGGGTGATTGTTTTGGCTTTCTTTAAAATTCAGTTTGGCACCCCTACAAATTGTTTCTTTTGATGAGAAAAAAAAGGACTTCTGATTTGTTTCAAAATTTAAAAATTATTTAGAGGTCGCTTAAGGCCATTTTAGGGCAAAAATGCTCATTCTTAATTAAATAGACACTATTTATTGATTATTTATTCCAGGCGCGTACGAATTGTGTTTGTTACAATTCAATACTGAACTCAAATTTTTTCAGATTTTTACAATAACATTCAAAGGTCGCTCCAGGTGATCTTCTTGAGAAAATGTTGATTTACTTTAATTTTTCCTAGTTTTTTATTGAAAAATATTGTCAATTTATTCATTTCGACAAAAAAATTAGTCAAGTGGTTTGATAAATGTTTGTCATACTATTTGAAGGAAATTCAAGGCCATTTCGCAAAAAATGACCTTTTTTAAATTTTTAACTTTATGTCTTTGAGGCATTCACTTTTTATACTGTACCTGATAAATAAATGTACTTATATTCGGCCTAGGCTTTTAAAAGGATGGTTAAGGGTAACTGAGCTGAGAGTTCTCTGAAAATAGTGTCTTTTATTCATTTCTCCAATGTACTTTGAGAAATTATGCTTTTAGATTGCAACAAAGTCTTTTTGTTACAATAGAGGAATGATTTTCGGTGTTCTTGAACCACTTGCAGCAGAAATTGCTTTTGAGTTTCAGATTTCGTTATCAGGCTGTTACACTCTTCTATCAATGCAACTCCTCTTGCGGCTTGGTCATTTACAATCTGAAGTTCTTTCAAAATCTTCATCACAATCTTTCACAATCATCGCAAACACCATTTGTCTTTTTGTATGTGTAGAAATTTCTTTTTCGAAATAAGCTAGTGCAACCAGCTCTTAATTCAGGTCCCATAAATGATTCTGAAATTTCGATAGTATAGCTTTTGAGATTGCAGGATTGACTTCTTTGTACTGAAGCAACTGCTTCAAGAAGTTAAGGTCACTATTTGGAGCTGGTGTGGCTGAAGGAGCTATGAACCAAACTTTCAGGTAGATTCGAATGATGGAAATCGATACGTCACGAAGGCCTTTTGTTTCTTTAGCAGTTAAACTGAATTGATTTTTAAACATAAAAATTTTCAAAGAATTGTCAACTTGTCATCCACCTCGCATGATGAACGGCGCTAGGTTGTTGAAACTGAATTCTCTAACGTTTTTTTACTCCTTTTACTCCTTCTTGTAATAGTGGTTCTTCTCCAAAAAAAAGCAAGCAAGCTTAAGAAGCTCTCTGTAGTTTTCTCTTTTCTGGTTGATCTATAATAGAATAAAATGTTATAATTTCTAATAGTAAAAAATCGACCGACAAAATGATGTATTCTCTTTTTTAAAAGTACTCTGAGTTGTTCTTTCATGAATTTGAGTATGTCTTCTTTAATTTCTTTCACGAAATCAGGAACTACTTCGTCATTTATCCCAGGTATGAAGGAGGAATGATCGATTTTCTGCCAAGAATTTTTAAATCTTTTAGAAAGCAAAACATCTGGCCCAGATGTTGTTGGAAAAGAGGTCTCAAACGCACTTCGCAGTACTAACTCAAAGATATTATGTCGACAAGCCAGGTGCAGCAAATTTTTCTCTAGAATCTGTCCTAGAATAACACAAGCCCCATTGAAGCAGCCTATATTGAAAAATGCCATAAAACAAGTATTAAGTACAAAATTGTTTTCAATTCGGTGCAATTGATAAAATTAAGGAAATGGAAAAACAATTAAATTTGGATTTACCAGTATTAGAAGCTGTTGTATCGAAACACGTGGCTTTTACTTTATCATGGGTATTTCAATCCATAAGAACTTCAGCCACTGTTGTTGCTTGTGATTCTTCTGTACTGCTTTTTAATTTCGGAACACTAAGCAGTTGCTAAATCCCTACTCCGGAAACAAAAACTGGTAGTCTGTCGACAGCATTTTTTCCTGCAAATCAAGAAGCAATTTTCCATCCCAATGATCTACCAAAGATGAAGCTACTTGGAGGCCTTTATGAATCTGTGAGGGGATTTTCGAACGAAAGTGTATTCGGCTTTAAAGAATTCATGAATAGGATATGTTGTACTTGCTTGCATTTAATCCCAAAGCAGTGGTAATTGCAGCTATTATGTACGTTGTCTTTGTATCGCTCAATTTAGCACGATCTAAAGCAGATGCCAATTCGGAGTACGTTATATCAATTTTCTTCTTATTTGTAGGGTTTTTGACGTTTTCTTGAAATTCCATCTCCCAATCAGATTCACTGCCTCCCTCTTCCTCGTCGTCTTCATCTTCATCCTCTTCATCAATTTCCATCCTCTGATCATCCTCTTCATTTATCACATTATTTCCATGACACTCCATTTACACTCTCTTCAATATTCAGAGAATTTTTCAACAAATTTACGTCGATGATAGTTGACAATACCCTTTCGTCCTTTTTCTCTTTGATTTAAGAAAAATTGTCTATCATTCTCGTCTAATACTCTTAGGACGTTCGTATGGGCTTTTTCTCTTTGATATAAGAAAAATTGTCTATCATTCTCGCCTAATACTCTTAAGACGTTCGTGTGGACTGTCAAATAAGTTATCTAAATTTTCAAGGAATTCATTTTCGAGAAACTTTGTTTTGATGTTCGACGATTTCGATTTTATTCCAAGACGACTGTCATACAATATTTTTAATTTTCTCTCTTGAGATCGAAGAGTCTGCATTTGAATGTTCACAGTTTTCCAAAATATGGTCAAGTCACTAAGAGCTGCAGTGATGCTAGCCTTAATGTTTAGCTTAACAACATTGTGATAATGAAAAAAACAGCGCTAACACTTGCCTATTAGATGGTTGTTTATCTCCAACTAAGTTTTCCTCTTCCTTTTCTAAAAGGTAAATCATTGTCCCTTCTTATGCACTTCTGATAATTAATTCTTGGAAAGTACAATTTGACATCTAAACTCGATCACACATTGATGAAGCTACCACATTCTACTGTTCTTAACTAGAGGAAATTAAATTGAATCAACATTTTCTCAAGAAAATGACCTTGCACCACCTTTGAATGTTATTGTAAAAATCTGAAAAAATCTGAGTTCAATATTGAATTATAAAGAACACAATTCATACGCGCTAGAAATAAATAATCAATAAATAGCGCCAATTTAATTAAGAATGAGCATTTTCGCCCTAAAATGGCCTTGATCGACCTCTAAATATTTTTTTAAAATTCCGAAACAAATCACAGGTCATGTTTTCTGCAAATTTTAACACTTTTGAGTGTTAAGATATATAAAACACACTCACAGGTGCATTAACGAAACACCGCGCGCCGCACTGAGTGCGTCTGCTTTTGCAATAGCTTATTTTTTCAAAACGGAAAGTTTCACTATTACGGTAAAAGCCAGCGTTTAAATTACACTTTTTTAAGACTATTAAAAAAAATCGATGATGTCGAAATTGTCAAAAAATCGATTTCAATCATTTATTTGGAAAAATCGAGGTTAAATTTTGATTTTGAATAAAACTAAGAAATGTAGTCTTAAAGTGCATAAAAAGAGCTTTCCACAACAACCATAATTTTTCAAAATTGACGAAGCCCAAAGATGATTTATTCACACTTGCTCCTCGGCACGCATAGCCGAAAGCAGTAAAAAGCTGAAAATTTGGGTCCCTGTCATTAAGTAGCCCGTTGCTCTAAGGCCTTCAAATATACTTTAAGTATACTTTCGATTTTCAGGTGGTATTACTTAAAAAATAATGCCCTATTTAGGAAACTATTAGAGCTAAGACATTGCTTTCGTCTTTGTTTTATGCAAAATTTTTCCTAGTTTATTTTTTGTAATAAACACTGTTGCCCTAAAACGCAATATGAAGCATCAATCCACGCAAGCGTGACTTTTGACACCTTTTCCAAAAAGTGTATCCGGATTCCGCTCCAGAACCGCCATGAAAACATAGGGTCTTTCATTATATACAAAAATTAATATATTAAGCAAAAAAACGCATTTCCGACTTATTTCCTTGCAAAAGTGCCTGATGACTGGACTACCATCGACCGTACAATGACCTGCTCGATTTTGCCTTACATGTGCGGCACAAGCATTCGACTGGATTGATTTAATGAAAGATAAGAGAACAAGGAATATGATTCTAAAATAAAAACGAAAAAAATGAGTTTTCCGCATATTATTAATTTTATTGATAATCAAAAAATTCTTTTGGGTTTTTTTTTGGTGAAAATTTTCAAATTTGTTCCTTCTATTTTTCACATAAAACTTTATATAAAACTTTCATATAAATCTTGTTTCACAACATGCTTATAAGAAAAGGTGTGCAAAATTTTTTTTAACCCGAGTCCGTCCCGAATGGTTGGGTTTTTTTTTGTATCGTGTCGGGTCGGGTTGTATGACATGTCGGGTCAGGTTGTCAGATTTCGGGTCCATCAGGTTAGCCCGTCAACCTGACACGACCCGATAACCAAATCCGAACCAATAACACGACCCGACATAACGAACAACCCGACCTAACCCGAGGGCATTTTGCACATCAATACTTATAAGGTTCATTAGAGTTCTAAAAAAAGTTTCGGAAATATTACAATTTAAAAAAAAGTTGACTTCAAATTTCAAAATCGTGTAACTCCAAGAATTTTTCAAAATTTAACCCGAAATATTACCTATGCAGTACTACAACTTCACGAAGTTTGATTAGAATCCTTGTCATAGGTGCCAGATTCTGATATTCTTGATCTGGAAAGCTTCAAAAGACATTCAGAAATAATTATTTATAAAAAATGTTATTGTGACTTTTTACCTATGTCGTTTGCCTCCAAAACACTGATTGCCATGCTAAATCTTGATCTGGATTATCTTTATTAACATCCATAAGATCTTTCCTTTATCAGTGGTCTTAACAAATCTTTTCATAGTGAAATGAATCAATTCATACGAGGAGAAGAGAATCGAAGATACGTATAACATGAGGATTTTCCTGATCCTGATCCTGATCTGAAAGCTAAATTATTTTTTTGGCACATCGTATGCATCTCGACTTGAAGTTTAACAAACTCCTATAAGCTCGTTAGAGTTTCCATCATTTTGCTCAGCCCTTTGATCGAGCGTAGCGTACAGAAATTTTGAACTGTGTGAGAATATGATTATTTTATTTATTGAAGTATTTGAGACTAAATAATTTTATGATGTTTATTACTTAATACAAAACGCCATTACTTATTGATGACAATTATTAAACTACAGTCAAAACTGCACAACATTTTAATAAATTAAATAGGAGCCTTTTTAATAAATATTAATAATTTTAAACATGCTGAAGAAAAACCTATAACAACAAAATACAGTAATATTCTTATTACAATAACCCCTGAGCAGGCAATAAAAAAACTGAAGCTTTAGAAATTACAGTAGCGTGCACTACAAATTTACAAATATAGGTGATAATGGAAGAATTTACCTTGCAAAAATACAATCTAAATTTAGAAATTTACTAAGTATATTATTAATAACAATAAAATAAGAAAATATAATATTTAAAGAGTGGACTTATTCACCTGTACAGTTTCTTAATTGCACGCAGTGAATTACGGCCAACGATAGGTATAATAAATAAATAATAAATAAATAGGTATAACAAAATCGAACTTCAGTACTTCAGTTGAGAAGTAAGAGAATAAAAAATAATAAGTCCATTTTAACATAAGGGGTACGATCCTGTGAACCGATCAATGGATAGTACTACTTATTTTAAAATGGACTTATCATGTTTTGTTCGTTTACTCCTCAATTGTTTGCACTCATACAAGTGAAGAAGTCGCTGCATTCGCTCGCACCACACATCCTATTTTCTGTACAATATTCTGCTGAACAATTGACAGTTTTATGTTGTATTTGAAGCAAAAAGTGCCATAAAAATAGTTTTTACGCACTGCTCGCCTCCCCACCACGACTCATGAGCAGTATCTACCTACCTTAGTTGGTAGGTACGCTGGCGCTGACGCGTCATTAGTAAAAACTGCATAACAACCACTGATCTGTATGGAGTGGATAGTGGATAAAGGTGGTGGGGGTGTCCCGAATGGAAGCCATCTTGCTTGCACCAGTTGTATGGCAATATATAGATATATATAGTAAAGGCATTCGTAAACTGAACGTCGCGATCGCGCGTGATTTGCATGCTGGTCGTGTATTATTGTAAAAAATGGTTAACACATGTGTTTATTGCGCTGTAAAATACAAACGCAAAAGCAGCAGAACATTTCACTGGTGAATTGTTTTTTTTTAAATGTCATCCGGCTGAGATACAGCGGCCCGAAGTGAATCATCTTTTTTTTTTGATACCCATGATTACTCAATTTTGGCTCATGTGAAATAAAAAATCCGAAAAGATTCTTAAAGAGTACATGTCTAGGTATCGCATGAATCTCAATCATCGAAAAATATTAACAAATAAACAAATGGTGAAAGTTTAACCTTTTTCTTCTTTTTGACAGCTTTTTGCACCATAAATTGTTTAAAAATGTTGTTAAATGTGAACGAAAAATTATGATCGAGGTTCATGCGATACCCAGGTATGTACTCTTTAAGAATCTTTTTGGATTTTTTGTTTCAGATGAGCCAAAATTGAGTAATCATGGGTACCAAAAAAAAGATGGTTCTTTTCGGGCCGCTATATCTTCGCCGGATGTCATTAAAAAAAAAAATTGTATATTTTTGAACGTCTTTTATAATATGTGTATAATCCAGAATTATCTAATAAAATCTACTGTCAAAAAAAAATTAATGAAAAAAGGTCATTATTTGTGGGCTAGCTCCTTAATTATGCATTGGAAGGTTTTACAATTTTCATGACTGTTTGATACCGTAAACAAAGTGGAAACATTATGTTTATGTATGTTTCGACATGAATTGTGTATATTATGACTAATTTAAGTTTTGTTTGACTTAGTTTTTCTGTAAAAGAGCTAGAAAGACTACAGAAATGGATTCAAAATCTGGGGACTGTCGACCTCAAGATAACTAATACCACCAGAATTTGCTCTGACCACTTTGAGCAAAAATGGTTGAGGAAAGAGACATAAGAGAAAAATTGCATGATCAAAATTTATATGTACATATAAAATAATGCAAACGAGCAATTTCATGTCAAATCATCTGAAGAATTTAAACTATTATTAGTAATTTTTAAGAAAATTCTAGTATCCGTTCTCTCAAGTATTGAAAGAGAGGCCCCAAAATAATTTTTGAAAAAATCAAAAAACTTAGGAGATATTCAAAATTGAAAATTTTTGTCCTTTTTTCTTAAATTTTCATAACTTTGGTGATTGTGATAATATCAAGGTCTAACTTTTTAAAAATTATTCGTAACAGAACACAGTTTGGAAAACATATTTTTTGAACGAAAAAATTTCGAAAACTTCTTGGATTTTTCAAAAACTAGCTTTTAAACTGAATTTTTAAGAAAACCACACTTTTTATTTTCTTCATTTTTTTATATAGATAGCTGAAAATGTCCTCTACAAGCCCTGTAAATGGGATCTCCCTTAGTTTTCGAGAAATAATTAAGAACGTATGCCTTGTCATGGTGTGCCTAGCGTCCGAGAGTCTGAATTCTGAAGTTCGTGCATACGTTCATAATATTCTTCTATTGTTCGTCTATTCATTACATGGTTTTTCACATCGTGTACATCGTTTTGGCGTACGCTTTTAATTATTTCTAGAAAACTAAGAGAGATCCCATTTTGATATTTACAGAGCTTGTAGAGGACATTTTCAGCTATCTATATAAAAAAATGAAGAAAATAAAAAGTGTTTTTTTCAGAAATTCAGTTTCAAAATTAGTTTCTGAAAAATCCAAGAAGTTTTTGCAATTTTTTCGTTCAAAAAATATTTTTTTCAAACTGTGTTCTATTACGAATAATTTTTAAAAAATAGACCTTAATATCATTAAAATCAGCACAATTATAAATATTTAAGAAAAAAAGGACCAAAATTTTCAATTTTGAATACCTCCTAAGTTTTTTAATTTTTTTAAAAATTATTTTGGGTTTTTTTCTTTCAGATGATTTGACATGGAACTGCTCATACACATAAAATCCATGTGTACAAAAAATAAGGAAATCACAATATGTAAATTAAACAAAACACCGCCTAATCTTAAGAAACTTTGTATAAATCAGCATTTTCAAATTAATTTCTAATCCTCGAGACAAAATAGATTACTTCTTGGTAAAATATTTAAGGACTTCACATTTTATTTCATTTGACTCGCGCACTAGAATCATATAAAGGGACAACCAAAGATGGCTTCAATTCGCCCCGTTCGCTGCTGTGCTGTGACATAGCCATCCCCTATCCACTCCATACAGATTAGTGATAAAAACCCTGGTGGAAGTTTTGAACTCAATTGGAAATAAAATTAATTCGTTTGAGTGCAAATAAATGCGAAACCTGTTTCCGAAACTTTCTAAAATAATCCGTTTGAATCCGAGACATTTTAGTTGGATATATACAGTATCGTTCGTATTGAATGCAGAACTAATACGGATAATAATTGCTCGGATTGAACTATTTGCCTTGGGTGGATTCAAATGAAATCAAAAATGCATTAAGATTGATGCGTCATTATTCGTATTGAACTTTGGAATCATTCAACACCATTCAGAATGAGCAGAATTAATCGAATTTAATGCGTAATGGTTGCGTAATAATTCGGAATGAACACGAAACAGCACAGCAGATACAATGGTAATGGATTGTAATCGAACGAAGATTCAGAATAGATTTTGTTTTCACTCTAAATTAATATGTAGTTCGGAAACAGATTTTGCATTCATTTACATTCGGTTGGATTTATTTGGATTCGTGCAGATTCAAACTGAATCAATTTCATTCCGAAACTTCTACCAGGGTATCGAGTTTTTGACAGAGGTAGTGCAGAAGATCAATTTAAGGGCTGCCATTTTTATGTTTTAAGGTACATTGTGTAACGAAAGATTTAGTTTGGATTTATTTTTGAATTTAGTAACCTTAATTTTAATTTAATTTGTAGGGATTTTCAATTTAAATAAACTATTCTTATTTTAAATAAAAGTCAGACTTTAGAATTTTAATTCTTTGAGCGCCAAGCTATTTTTCACAAAATAACCAAAAGCCCGTGTGGAAAAATTGGCCCCCGTGAGAGGCTCACGTGCATTGCCCTTTTGCCACGTGGGCCCCCTCATGGCAATCCAGCCGTGGTTCCACATGGAATCGACATGCTAATCCGTAAGGATTCCACGTGCATTTCCCTCATGGTTGACCTCGTTGTTGCCCTTGTGGGACCATCGTAGGGGCCCTCGTGATTGCCCTCATGACAAAAAATTAATTCTGATAATTAACAATTTACAAGTTGTTTTCAAATATATTTCAATAAATATATATTTTTAATGAATAAAAATAAGAACAAAAATATTTTTAAAATACAAAATTAAGAAAAAAATCGGGACTCTGAGCGGGACTTGAAATTAAGACCGACACCGTAGCAGAGTTGAACTTTTCCATTGGACCATATCTCCTAGATGTTAAAATCTGTAATCAGAAGGCAGACACTCCGTACGCACTTTATTCCTATTTTTCGAAATTAATTTCCTTCTTAATGACTGCATATTCGGATGACATATTGTTACTGCACTACTCAGTGGACTATGTACTATAATAAAGACATCCATTAATTAATTATTGCTAGAAATTTTTATCATTTAACCGTAAGGGCTGCCAAGCTGTGACCACTGCGGGGGCCCTCGTGGATTATCTAAAATTTCTAAGTTCAACTTCGACAAAATTGTCATAAAATTTTTGTCAAAAATGCGTTTTTGGTGAATTTTAACTATTCTAGCTTCAAATTTTGGAGGGTAAAAAAAGTTTCAACATTTTGGTCTTTGAAATTTTAAATCGTTGAATCATAAGGGCTGCCAAGCTGCAGCCACTGCGAGGATCCTCATGAATTATCAAAAATTTCTAAGTTCGACTTCCAAAACATTGTCTTCAAATTCTTGTCAAAAACGCATTTTTGGTGATTTTGAACTATTCTAGCTAGAAATTTTTTATGGTAAAAAAGCGTTAACATTTTCGACTTAAAAATTTTAATCATTTAACCGTGAGGGCTGCCAAGCTGCAGCCACTGCGACGACCCTCGTGGATTATCTAAAATTTCTAAGTTCATCTTCCAAATCATTGTCATCAAATTTTTGTCAAAAACGTATTTTTTGTGAAAAATTCGAGGGTTAAAAAATATTAATCTTTATGACCTAGAAATTTTAATTTTTTAGCGTGAAGGTAAACAATCAGGGGCCTCAGCGGGGTCCCTCGTGGATTTAGCAAGGGTTGATTGCCCACGCAGGGCCTTAAGGTGGGCCAATAGTTCCAAGAGGGCTGATCAGGGTTTTTTCCACACGGGATATTGAATTTAGTTTTATTCTAGAAATTTAGTCAAATTTTTCTGACGTTAGCTCATTATTCCTTAAAGAGGAGGAAGTAAGGGGGAACGTCGCGATTCCACCGAAAATATGAATACCACTTTTAATATAAGACTATTTAATCATAATTTTAAGAGGTATATAGAAGCTGCGAGCCGAAAAAATCTCGCGAGCCAAAAAGCCCAGTGCAAGTTTTATGAGTCCTGCCAGTTTTCGAGCCTTTCTAGATCTTTGTGGCTCACTAGCTTTTTTGGGCTCGAGAGCTTTTTTCGGCTCGCGACCTTCTTTTGACTCGCGAGCTGCAAGCCAGTTCAAAGCTCGGATTTATTCGAATCCAAAAAGCACGATCAAGCTGATTCGAGATTGCAAGCTCGCGAGCTTCTGGACACCCCTAATAATTTTAAAACAATTTAAATTTGTATATACTTAACGTTCATCGGATAAATATCCAAATTATTCTTACAATTATTTTATATTTGGCTTAGGAATTTAAGACGTAATGGAATTTTTCGTTCATGCATCAGACTTTAGAAGCTTACTTTTTATTATAGATTCTCCACGGATTGATTAATTAAATGAAAATAACACTTTATTTTATCACTGACTCGCCTTTTCCCAGATAACAATCGTGCGACGCACGTTACCCGAGCTACGTGATTATCACGACATATGTGCCGCTGTTTTCACCAGCATGCAGAGATGGACACACAGCTGCACGATATGGAGATTTAGAAAAAATCGCCGGGAAGCTTATTAAATTCCGCGTCGATTGAGCCCTATATGCTCGGATTTATTCGAATCCAAAAAGTGCGATCAAGCTGATTCGAGATTGCGAGCTCGCGAGCTTCTGGACACCCCTAATAATTTTAAAACAATTTAAATTTGTATATAATTAACGTTCATCGGATAAATATCCAAATTATTCTTACAATTATATAATATTTTGCTTAGGAATTTAAGACGTAATGGAATTTTCCGTTCATGCATCAGACTTTAGAAGCTTACTTTTTATTATAGATTCTCCACGGATTGATTAATTAAATGAAAATAACACTTTATTTTATCACTGACTCGCCTTTTCCCAGATAACAAATATGATTTTCGTGAAAGGAACTGATCAATAACTTTTTAATTCGAATGAATTAAAAAACTATTGATCAGTTGTTCGCTTTTACGAAAATCATATAATACAGAAATTACATCTTATAATACAGTAAATTATTATAGGAAGTTCTAACATATGTGTCTCAAAAATGACGAAAAGGAGCCAAGCCAAGTTTCCTACCAAAGTTTGAAAATTCAGTACTTACAGGCGATTATGTTGAATGAACGAGATTCGTAAGTAGAAAAATAGGCAAACAGTCAATTTGTTAATTAGGCTTGTTTAGAAAATTTTAAATTGTAATGTGATGGACAAATATGATAAATAAGATTCATTGCCTACTGATGATGGTGGATAACGTCAAGTATCAGCCTTATTCTCATTATAAATGACTTCAGGCAGCATTGTTTATAAAAGTTATTTATAACATAACTAACTATTATTGTTAACCAATTGTTAATAATAACTAACTATTACTTAATACATAAATAATAACTAACTATTACTTAATACATATTACATATCGGTCGCCTAAGGTTATTTATTTATAACTAACTATTATTGTTAACCAAATATTATTGTTAACTAACTAATATAACATGACCCATAGCTTTTTGCTAATAAATTTTTGAAATTTGGTAAGAACTAAATTACCAAACACTGCTAACCCTTACAAAACCATTCTCATCTACTTATTTGTTTATAACAAATGCAGTAAATTTTTGAACTTCTAAACTATCACTGGACAATATTCTTAGATAGTTTCGTCACTGATTGAACACAAATATTTTATAAAAAACGATGCTAGTTTAAAGAAACAATTTCTTTTTCTCATTTTGCTTAACAAATAAAAAAAATAATTAGTTTCTTCAAAAAAGGGACTTTTCACACACAATTTTATTATCATTCAAAAAAAAAAGAAAATTCAAATCGGATAAAAATTGTAGACTGAAAATCAATTTGTCCACGGGCACGTTTTTGTCCCCACTTTGCGCTTGTCCCGACCAGAGCCTAGGACCATTGTCTGGCTTGCCACAGCTTGGCTCCATTATTGAGAGACATATGTTAAAACTTCCTATGGGGTAAAATTTGCCAAGTGTCCCCACCTAAAATTTTGTTGTCAACTATCTTATTGAAACTCCACCAGATTGTAGTGCTAGTGGACCTCTTTAAATTCTGTAAAGTGTTGTCAAGATACAGGGACGCGAATTTTTGACGATTTACCCCGACCGCTAACTTTCAATTGTACATAACTCCTGATACAGTTTTTCAATTTTACTTTCTTTATGGGGATTTTCGAAAGGCCTTTTAACGAGGTTGATGATAAAAATAATCATTTTACAACAAAAAAATTATTTCACCTGGATTTTTCATTTTAAAAAACATTTTTCAATTTTTGTCGAAATGCGGAATTTTCTATTCTCTTTTAATAAGCTAGAAAAAACCTTGATTTTTTCTCTTGAAAAAAATTTTAAAACGAAAACGAGATGGAGAGCATTGGTTTAGTTGTAGAAGGTCATAAGAGTGCGGGTGCCCCGGCGCCAACCAGTCGCAGAGCTAGCAGGCGTGCTGTAGTATCTCGGTGGTACTAATACTTAATAAAAATGTTTTTTTCTGTTTACGTGTAACGAAAATTTTATTTTATTCTCACTTTTTGATAGTTGGAGAAAGATTTAAATATCTTCTAAATGAAATTTTCAAAACGGTTTCATTGTAGGAAAACGATAGTTAATAATAAAATAATAAACGACTGTGGTGGATGATTCTGCTCGGCTGATACATTTCGAGGAGCTTTTTGGCGAGTACACTTGCCTCTCACGTTTTTGGGTGTCCTTTGGTCTTAATCTCCTTGCCTCTAACAATTTAAAGTGCTTTTTGATGTGAGTTTGTCTCTCTTTCACGTTTCGGGGTGCTTTTTTATGTGAACCCCATTGCCTCTCACGTTTTTAACGGTAGTCTTTTTCACCGTCAAAGAAAATCATTCCGTCAATGCTGAAAACCTTAAAACTCGATTCGATTCTGCAAAGACTGTACCGGGTACACAAAATTCCATTTCTTTGTACTCTCTCCGGAATCGACTCTGATTTTGAGGAAGTATTCGTCATCTCCACAGCATGGCATTTTCCCGAAGAGAAATATCGCGAAGAGAAGAGCAAAACGAGAACGTGAAATTCAATTTAAAAAATCATTTTTTAAGTACCACTGTGTACTTAAAGGGGACTCACACCTTGGGGGACCTTGTAAGGGGACTCACACCAAAAAGCATCCTGAAATGTGAAAGGCAAGGAGACACACATCAAAAAGCACCCCGAAATGTAGAAGGCAAGGAGACACACATCAAAAAGCACCCCAAATTGTTAGAGGCAAGGAGATTAACACTAAGAAACACCCTAAAAATCAAGGAGACTCGCCAAAAAGCTCCTCAAAATGTAACAGGCGAGCAGAATCATCCATCACGATCGTTTATTATTTTATTTTTAACTATCGTTTTCCTACAATAAAAACGTTTTGAAAATCTCATTTAAAAGATATTTAAATTGTTCTTAAACTATCAAAAAGTGAGAATAACATTACTGTTTACACGTAAACAAAAAAATCATTTTTATCAAGTATTACTACCACTGAGATACTACAGCACGCCTGGTAGCTTGGTGTGGCCGCGCCAACCAGCGGGTGCCCGCGCGCGGGTCAACCGCACTCTTATGACCTTTTACAACTCAACTAATAATTTCCATCCCATTTTCGTTTTGAAATGTTTCTCAAGAGAAAAAATCAAGCTTTTTTCCTAGCTTACTTAAAAAAAATCAAAATGCAGGATTTTGAGAAAAATTCAGAAATGTTTTTTAAAATGAAAAATCAAGGTGAAATAATTTTTTATTGTAAAATGATTATTTCTATTGTACACCTCGTTAAAAGACGCTTCCAAAACCGTGATAAAAGAGTAAAATTGGATAACTGTATCAGCAGTTATGTACAATTGAAAGTTAGCGATCGAGGTGAATTGTCGAAAATTCGGGCCCCTGTATTTTGAGAACCTGTTATACTAGATTTTCCTAGGTGCACTACAATCTGGTGAAGTTTCAATAAGATAGGTAACAACAAAATTTTAGGCGGGGACACTTAACAAATTTTACCCCATATAATACTCTACTCTTTGAATGAATTAAAAGAATATTGATCAGTGGATCGCTTTTAAGAAAATCATGTTTGGTACCAACGTCACACTAACTTTTAGACAAAAACCACTTCAGTAGATAGGCTAAGCTTGGTCTGTGTATAGATCCCTCTACCGACATTACCGACCGCGTAGAAAATTAAATCTTTATGCTGATATCAATGAAGAAACGTACGGAATACGACGGGCAGGCTTTGTTTTTATGAATAAATGGGTTGTTTAGACAATCCACAACTATGCGTCACTCATCTGTGGCCATATCTTTGACATTTTTTAATAACAAATTTCTTAGAATTCATCCCTTTGATTTTTACGATCAGGAAGCTGATATCATATTCTCTCCCAAAGAATTTGATAGAAGAAACGTAAGGAATACGTTGGATGGTCGTCGGTTTCATCATCAAGCTTGATAATTCATAATCATATGTAAGATTAATTTGAAGAAGAAGCTAAGGCGCGTTCAATGAGTTGAAATGCACCAGTTATTATCCACAAGAAAGCTTTATGGTTTATACGTGTCACCAGCGCAATGTGATTTTTGGCGGTGTGAAGCTGGGAGATTCAAGAAATAGATTACCAAAGACGATAAGGTTTCATGAGAAAAATTCGCTAAACACGTTCTCCATATAAATGTTTGAAACATTTAAGATACGTAAGCATTTGCTATAAAAGGAACAGTGAATTGTTAAGAACGTTCATTTACAAACGAGTAATCAAGGTGGTCAATTTTCACATATTATAATGATTTTTTAAAACTTTTCAATTTTTTTCAATTAGTGTTTGAAATTTTATAACTTTGAAATTATTCAATATTCACATATTATATTAGTTTTTAAAAAATTTATGAATTTTTCAATTAGTGTTTGAAAATTTTTTATTGGAATTATCATTTTGTTTAAGCAGATTTAACTTTTTTAGTGAACTTAATTTCTTTTAGAAATATAATTCTATCGAAACTTTTGGTAAAACAGACTCTAATTTTTAGGATTATTTTACAAGGAGAGGGCTTTTGATGGGCGTGTTTGATATCCTTCATTTATTTTATTAATTGTGAGTGAAATTATTGAAAGAAATGAATTCAAAAGACTGTAAGCAGCATATTCGCATCATGGAGAAAGCATACGAGGAAATAGCAAACGGTCTGTCAGACATTAAAATGAATATTGAAATTGAAAAGTGGTCTAAACTAGGAACATCAAATATACATTTTTTGAACAAAATTTTAAAAATAACTAAGGATACTTTGTCAGTGGGTGAGAAAAATAAGATAATATTAACTGTGAGTATTTTCAAAAGTTTGAATGTGAAACTGAATCGACTTCAAAAGAAAGGTGAAGGAAATTTGAATACAAGAGAAAATATGATAGAATGGGAAGATTGGGAATCAGCTTTTAAAAATAGAATAAGGACAGGATCAGTTGTAAATTTAATGCAGAAAGATTTAAATGATTTTTTTGAAGATGCAAAGTCATTAGTTATTTCTTGAGTCAAAAATATTTTAATAAGGGATGGTAATTTAAAAGTGAATGTTATTCTTGCTGCTAAATTTACTGTCTTAGAAAACGGTAATATAACTGAAGAAATAAAATTTTTTAATACAAACAACGAAATTATTTTACCTTCAAAAGATTTTGCAGTATGGTTTAATGATAAAGTGACAGCTCAGCTCTTAGTTAAAGTCGATGAATTTCAACAAAAGAAAGCAGACTGGACACTAAAGAAATCATAAACTTATTCATAAAAATTAATTAATATGCGCTATTTCATGTAGGTTTGTCTACTTTTATTCCTTCACCAGATTTTAATAAAATTAAGAGAGCAGTTGCAAATATTATAAATTATGATCCATACTGCTTTCTTCGGGCAGTTTCTGCAACGCTGTATCCTACAAAAAGTAATCCTACTGTAATAAACTCATACCCCCATTTCAGTGAAACAAATTAGAAATATGATGGAATAAACTTCTCGATAACATTAAACGATGTTCCCAAATTTGAAGGAATGAACAGATTAAGGGTAAATATTTATTATACAGAGCAAGATAAAAACAAAAATAAGCAAGAAATTGTGCCTGTTTATGAAAGTGAACAAAATTTTGAAATACCCGCAATTCATCTACTTTTGATTGAAAAAACTAAAAATACTTATGATGATGATGATGATGATGATGATGATGGTGATGATGATAATAATCAAAATCCAGAAAAAGTTCAAAATTTTTATTGCGCTATCCACTTTTCATTCATTCGTAACTTATCACGTTTAGTAAAATCGCAATTTTCAAAAGCAACAAGTTGAATGTTTCTTTCTGATCGGTGTTTATGACATTTCAGATATAAAAACTCATTCAAAAAGCATAAACTTGATTATATGAATTTAAATAAATGCAGAATGATTTTACCAACAGAAAATAAAAATATTTTTAAATTTAGAAATTTTAGATTTAAAGATAAAGTTCCTTTTGTAATTTTTGCCGATACTAAAATTTTATTAGAACCATTTAATGATAATTCAAATTCTAATACTAAAGCTGATAACACGGAATTGATCCGGGGATCAATTGAATGAATTAAGAACCCTATGTGCAAGATGATCGAATGGATCCGAGATGGAATTTTGGAAACCTATGGCATGAGGTTTCATCCATGGATTAGAAGGTGGTTTCACGATGATTGATCGTACTGGAGGTTTTGGAGAAGATTTTGGTGAAATAGTAGAAGCTAGTTCTGCGTGTCTTCGGAAGATCACAGGCAGGCACAAGGTGTATCACGATATTTTCCAGAAGGTTTAAAAGTTCAGTCTCAAACCTTTTTGAGGAGTAACGAGAGAATTCTCCAAAACTCCTCCGAAGGAAAGCGACTAGTAATCTTTAAAAAAGCCTTCTAAGGCAGACAAAGAAAAAAATCTACAAACTTTTTCTGAGGTATGAAAAGTAACCTACAAACCTTCTCGAAAGAAACGAGAATAGATCTCAAACTTCCTAGGAGGAACGAGAGGAAACTTCCAAATATCTTTGAGAGTAACGATAATTAATCCTTGAACTCCCTGGAAATTACCGCTTTATGTCCAAATCTACTCGGGAAACAAAGGGAAAATCTCAAAACTGTCTGAAGGAGTGAAAGGATTCCTCCAATCCTTCTGGGAGGAACAAGAATTTATCTCAAACCTCCGGAAAGAAGAGTAAGGAAATCCTCCAAACCTCTTTAGAGAAACGAGAATTTATCTCTAACCTCCTTAAAGGAATAAAAAGAATTTCCCCAAACCTTTTGAGAAGAACGTGAATTCATCTCAAACCTCCTGAAAGGAATGTAAGGAAATCTTCGAAACCTCTTGAGAGGGACAAGAATTTATCTCTAATCTCCTTTAAGGAATGAAAGGAAATCCTCCAAACCTTTTGAGAGGAACGAGAATTTATCTTAAAATTTATCCTGGAAACCACATGGAAGCGAGCTGGAAGTCCGACTCATCTTGTTGCTGAAATTCTTGAACTTCGACATAGAAGTTTGGTAGAGAAATCTGTGCGAGATAGGTATTCGTAGAGTCGTAATCTGAATCTTCTTCACAGGGTAACAGCCGGTTGACATCCTCGAGGGTTTCCATGTCACTCATGGCTTCGGGAAATTGAGCTAGAGCGTAAGCTAATGTTGCTTGAGAATGCAGAAAGTGTTGGATGGTGTAACTGTATTAACCCAGTGCGCATGCCCATCTCCTTAGTTTAGCATTAGTATCTTTAAACTGATAAAGCTAGTTTAAAGCTCGACTGTCAGTGAGCAGAATGAAGGGTCGACTTTCCAAGCGTAATTTGAATTTTTTAACCGCTCAAATGACTGCAAGAAAATCTCTTTCAGCTTTCTCATACCTCAACTCAGTTGCTGAAAACTTTGCACTAGCATAGCAAATGAAGGACTTTGTTTTATCTACCAGGATTTGGAAAGGGATGGCACTCATACCCACTTCACTCGTGTAGGTTTGTAAGGTGTATGTGAGGTTGGCATCAGGTCTTGCTAGTTGTAGAGGTTGTCGGAAAGCTTCCTAGAGACGTTTAAAAGCTTTATCCGCCTTATGGGTCCAATGCCATTTTCCTATATTTTCGTGAAGTAAATATGTGAGTGGAACAGTAATCTCAGAATATTGTGGAACGTATTCACGTACCTAACCACACACTTCGAGTAATTTTTGCAGTCCTTTCTTACTTGTAGGTATCTCAGCTTCTTGGATAGCACGGATAGGTACATCTTGAGTTTGGTTGCTATCACGAGTAACTTGATGTCCTAAAGACTGGATTTCCTTTGAAGCGAAGAAAAATTTATTCAGTGAACATATTAAACCATGTATCGATAGTCTTTCTAGCACCAAGTCGATGTGAAGGAGACGTATTTCCCAATCTTAAGAATAGATGATGATATCGTCAAGGTAGACCGTGCAGAACTTATTAACATACCCTTGCAAGGCAACTTGTGACATCAAAGTCTGAAAAGTTCTACTGGCGTTTTTCAAACCGAAAGGCATGAGTCTAAACCAAAAATTACCTTCCACAGGTGATGCGAAGGATTTCCTGGATCCATAATATTTCCTGATTGAAAAACTTGATCCGGTTGTAGTCGAGATTGGTTTATTTCTGGTGACTATGCTTCAGTGATCAGTCTCTCTTGAAGATTTAAAGGTGGAGTTCTTAAGATTGTGTCGTTTGGCGTAGAAATTTGTCCCAGAATTCCAGCGGTGGGAGCCACTGGGTGTTGACTGTCACTCCCGGAAGTGGATGGTTCACTCTCGTTAATGGCTTGTATCGAGAAACAAACATTTTCCGAGAAAAAGTTAGGCGCTAAAATTGATACCACGGAATTGATTCGGGAATTAATTAGGTGAATTGAGAACTCTTCGTGCAGGATAATCGAAAAGATCCGAGATGGAATTTTTGAAACCTTTGGCACGAGGTTTCACCCAAGGATTGGAAGGTGGTGTCACGATGATTGATCGTACTGGAAGTTTTGGAGAAGGTTTTAGTGAAATAGTAGACGCTGGTTCTGCGTATCTTCTGAAGATCACAGGCAAGTACAAGGTGAGACACGATATTTTCCCGAAGGTTTAAAATTTCAGTCTCTAACCTTCTTGAGGAGTATTGAGAGAATTCTCCAAAACTCCTCAGAAGAAAAGCAACTAGTAATCTTTAAAAAAAGCCTTCTAAGGCAGACGAGGAAAAAATCTCCAAATTCTCTATGTGGTATGAAAAGTAACCTCTAAACCTCCTTGAGAGGAACGAGAATAGATCTTAAACCTCCTAGGAGGAACGAAAGAAAACTTCGAAATATCTTTTAGAGTAATGAGAGTTTATCCTTGAACTCCCCGGAAATAGCCGTTTTATCTCCAAACCTACTCAGGAAACGAAGGGAAAATCTGAAAATTCTTGGAAGAAGTGAAAGGGTTCGTCCAAACCTTCTGATAGGAACGAGAATTTATCTCAAACCTCCTGAAAGAAGTGTAAGGAAATCCTCCAAACCTCTTGAGAGGAACGAGAATTTATCTCTTACATCCTTAAAGGAATAAAAAGCAATCCTGCAAACCTTTTGAAAGGAACGAGAATTTATCTCAAACTTTCTAAAAGGAGTGTAAGGTAATCCTCCAAACCTCTTGGGAGGAACGAGAAAGAGTTTCCAAACTTCCTTAGTAGGAATGTAAGAAATCTTCAACTACCCAGAAGAAACGAGAGAATTTCTCCGAAGCTTCCAAGAGGAAGGTTCCTGTTTCAATTTACTGGAACTGGAAGGAATTTGATCTGGAAGGAACTTGAGTTGTAATCTCGATAGAATAGGAAATGGAGGAACTGACGTATGTTTTTAGAAAGGAAATCAAAAATCTAAAATTTTTTCTATTTTCCTTGTTTGTAACGTAGGTTAGAAGTTTATACAAGAGTCATAAGAATTGACTAAAAGGTTAGCACGTCAGACACCGTTGGAGGCTAGCTCCAGAGTGACCAAGAGGCCGTGTGAGTTTTGGGTGCAGAGTCAAGTAAACAATTTGCTTAGAAACGCGTATGACTATCATGCGTGAATCGATTATCGATGATTCCATATATATATTTACCTAAAAATTCAAATTTTAAAGAAACTTAAAACTAAATAAAAATGAATTATCACTATATTCTAGAACGTTAAGAAGATAACCTGTAATTCAAAGAAGTTTAAAAATATGTTGAAGTATTATTCGTAATAAAGGAAAAAATATATAGTCAGTGGGCGACAAAGCTTATTTTAAATATACCTCTCACAATGTTGCGTTCTATTTGAAATGTGATTAAGATGAGTCTCCTTCTCAATTTAAAAGTTTCAGAGGAAAAGGCTGCATTGCATTTTTTATGAGAAAATTACATGAAATATATAATTTTGTAGTTTCCGTTATCAAAAATATTGCGCCTATGAAACCTCTAACATTGGAGCAAGAACTAGAATTTATAATAGCCAAAATGTCATATTTGCGAAAAACCTTTTAACAAAGATGATATAAAACATCGTGATCATAATGACATTTCAGGAGTGTATAGGGGTGCAGCTCACCAGGCGTGTGATTTGAATTATCAGATTACCCTCGTAATACCCGTGGCATTCTACAATTTATCAGGCTATGATGCATATTTTTAAATTAAAGATTGAGACACTACGTTTGAAGGTGCAATTAAACTATTACCAATAAACAGAGAAAAATATTTATCTTTTACGAAATTTAGAGATGGAACAAATGTTTGTCTTAGATTTATTGATTCTTTTAGATTTATGCCAAGTAGACTTGGTAAATTAGCATCTTATTTAGAAAATGACAAGCAAACAATCATGAGCAAAAATTGTAAAACTGATGATGAATTTAAACTATTAACTAGAAAAGAAGTATTTCGCTATAATTATATTGATAACTGGGATAAATTAGAAGAAGGTCAATTACACTGGTCAACAAAATGTGACCTATGTGCTCATGGAATGAGATATGTCATTTTCAGAGTAGTTTTTTGTGCT
>JBAGKK010043896.1:0-10385 GCA_037177015.1 Euceroptres primus | reverse complement strand
AAGTTTAATTTAACGTTTACTTTACTGTTAAGTTTGATTTAGTTATTATTTATGAATTATTACACATAAGGCATAACTAAAACACTGAAAACGAACTGATGCGAGCCGACGGAATTCAACGCGTAGACTAGTGCGCCACTACTGCGCACTTTTTTGCTACGCTACTTGCGTGACTTCGAGCTTCGAGCTCAGCTTTCCTCCCCCCTTGGACCCCTCACAACGAAACACATTCCTCGATCGCCTATCTAGAGACGACTTAAAAATAGATTCCAGTGTATTCTGAAGTCAAAACTCTGAAGAAATAATTTTTCTTTTCGTTGTTCTGGCTACTAATTATTGCTGATTTATATCAAAGTGAAAATTTCACAATGTCTTAATGATCTATTTTTCATCTGATGCCGTAGCTCAACTTTAAGCATTTGATCGGTTGGATGCAATAACAGTCTACTTGTATTTTCAGAAGTCAGTTGTTTTTTATTTGTTCTTCATGAAGTTATATGCAAAACAAATAAAAAACAAGTGACTTCTAAAAATGAAGTTTGTCGCAAATGGATAATGTTTGCTGCAAAGATTCTTTTTGAGACAAATGAAAATCTTCTCAACCTTCAATTTTATAAGAGGAAATTTCATTTGTATCAAAACGCATTCTTTTGACACAAGAGGACATTTCTCTGAGTCTTATTTAATTCTCTGCAAAGTAATAATGTCAACGAAAATACCTTGGGGTAATTTTTGTGCTAATCCTTTTGGCAAGGAAAATCATTGGAAAACACCAGACTTAAGACGTTTGTCCGGAAGTCAAAGGTTAAAATTTCCTCAATTGCCGAACAACGCAAAAATTTGCCAGTCTTGTAGAAAAGAATTTAATAAATTGAGTTTACAAGTACCTCCAAATGAATCCAGCATGGAAGAAGAATCTGTTGAAGTGGAAGAAGTTGTTTATGGTGGTGAAGATGATGACAATAGTGTAGAAAAAGAAATCAGCGATGATCCAGACTTTTTATTGATTTCGATAGAATATAGTGGTTGCAAAGATCATAATCACACAGTAGGTCTAGAAACTCTTCAACAAATTATAGAAAAATTTAAGATAAGTACTGACGGTGACGAAAAAGTGACATTACTCACACTTGCTCTTAAATCTTGAAGCCGTAGAAAGGTAATGGAAGAAATTGGTGCAACGGAACGTCAAGTCCGGAAAGCTCACAAATTATTTAAAAAACATGGAATACTGGCTTTGCCTGGACTCAAGCTAGGAAGAGAACTGCCACCAGAAATTGAAGTAGCAGGGACTAGTTTATATGAAGATGACGAGAACAGTTGATTAATGCCTGGGAAGAAGGATTTTGTATCCATAAAAAAGGAAGATGTAACTCGCGAACATGCGTGAAAACGACTCATCTTGGGCAACCTGTCAGAGTTATACGACCATTTTAAAATAGAGAATGAAGACATGAAAATTGGGTTTTCAAAATTTGCACAACTTAGGCCTTGACATTGCGTTTTAGCTGGAGGAAGTGGTACCCACACAGTTTGTGTGTGTGTTTATCACGAAAATGAGCATCTTATGTTAGATGCAATTGATATCAAGCATCTAACTGAAGACTCCGATATAAAACCAACTAATTATAACGACTTTTTAGAGTTAATGATGTGCAATAATCCAACTCCTGCATGTCATTTCAGCGAATGCGAAAATTGTCCTGGTATTGATGTCCTGAAGGAACACCTGACTGAACTTCTGGATGAAAACTGCGTCATTGAGTTAAAATATCAAATTTGTCAACAAACAGATAGGAGCAATCTGGTAAATGAAGTAGCTGAGACCGATATCTTCATAGAACGACTCTGCGAAAAACTTGTGAACTTGAAATCTCATGAATTTTGTTCCAAGATGCAAGCATCGTATCAAGAATCTCAAAGACACTCTGTTGGCTGGAGTTTTCTTAATCATGTTTGATTTCGCGGAAAATTATACTTACGTTTTTCAAAATGTTACCCTGTCTTCTCACTGGAATAATAATCAGGCATCCATTTTCACAGTCGTCATCTACTACAAAGAGGGAGATGAATTAAACTTGTGAGCATGGCGATAATTTCCTATAACTCAAACCATGACACGGTTGCTGTTTATCTCTGCCAAAAATTATTTGTTGAATATCTTAAGAAGCATTTTCATCTTGAAAAGTTTCATTACGTGACAGATGGAGCACCGCAGCATTTTAAAAATAAATATAACTTCGCTAACCTTTTGTGCGACGAAAAAGATTTTGAAATTCCAGTAGACTGGACTTTCCATCCAACAGCACATGGAAAAGGACCATGCGATGGAATCGGAGGAAATTTAAAGTGACTTGCATCAAGAGCCAGCTGGCAACGTCCAGCAGATAAGCAGACTCTAAGTGCTCGTAATTTAAATGAATTTGTCAGAGAAAATTTAAAGGAAACAGTTGTACTCTTCAGTTCTAAAGATGATCATTCAGAAATGGCATTGGAATTAGCAGATCGATTCAGTAAGGCTGTCACAATACCCGGTACTCTCAAGTACCATGCATTCACCCCTAACGACAATGGACATTTAAACCTTAAACGATTTTCCTAAGAAGAGAAAACTGACATTTTTCCTAAACCTAAACGTACCTCGAATAGAGAGAGTACTTTAAAAGAAATGAAAAGTAGTAAGAAAAATGATACTTCCACTAAAGCAACGCGTGTAACCAGAACAAATATCATAGAAAATGCGAATAAGACGGAAGCCGCACAGTGGTCAAAAGTCCTAAAAAGCTGGCCATAATTCATTAATTTTATCATTTTGCGATGAATTTTCATACTTGGGGGTTTTTGGGGTCGCTGATTATGCATCTGATATTGGTTTTTGAAAAAACGAAATTCGGATACAAATGGCGGGGGATTCTCACGAATTTTGATTTTTTTATGAAAAAAAGGATCACTTAGAGGTTTTCGGGGTCGCTGATTATGAATCTGACATTGGTTTAAAACAAAAACAAAATGGCGGATACAAAATGGCAGGGTATTTTCACGAATTTTGATTTTTTTATAACAAAAATAATATTTTGTTATCATTTAAACAATACGTTCCTTTAACGAACAGATGTCTGTTTATTCTATTTGTTGAAGTTAATGGAACAGTGAAATAACAAAAGTTTACGATGTTACGGTATTAATAATGTGCACTGTACAATGAGCGTTTCAGAGCGCATCTGTAAATTCTATCTGAAATAATGTCTCAAGGCCAAACCGGCAACTTTCGGCAGCTAATTTTCAGACATGTTTCACGTGAATGTGCAATTTCCCATTGGGAATTGAAAACATGGCCCGATCTAGCAAGATTTTTTTCTAAACTCTATTTTCATCAACGTGAATTAATATAACAATTCAAAAACCGCAGTCAATTGTTGATAAATTTTTAACTTTTATCTTTGTCATATCTATTTATGTTTCACTATTTCTTCAAGTACTTACATTCACGAGAACAATCCATGTTGTTTCATTGGAATTGATCACACCATTCAACAACAATACACTTTTTAAAAACTGTTTTTTTTTTAGTCGCGATGTGCACACTTTTCGATGCGTTCTATGTCTGTAAACGAGAAAGGAAAAAAACAGGTTTAGAGGAGCACTTTTCCTTAGCTATCAATCTCGAACGATACTAGGGGTACCACTACACTTATTTAAACCTTTGAATGTGCCAAAAAAGAATTTTGTTTTGCATTATGGCCAGCTTTTTAGGATTTTTTACCACTGTGAGTCGGTGAGAAGAAAATATGTATGAATAATCAATAATTATTGTAAACTGATGAACTATAATAGTAAAGAATCATTCATACTAAGAAAAATCAACATTACTTCTAAAAAGAGTAATTTGCACATTTTATTTATTTATAACAAATAACAAATAATTTAAACTTCCTTTGACCCGCCAGCAAACATCCTTAAATCGTTTATTAGCTGATTTCAGGTCATTCTGAATGAACTTGAACGTGTTGAAAGAATGGTAGAGTTGCAAAATAGTCTGTGGAATACTAAAGGATTGCGTCTGAGCACGAGCATTAGGACTGCCTTTCACATCGGGGCCTATATTACCCGTGCAGGCGTTGGGGTTGAAAATTTCAACCCCCACCACTTGGAGAGGGGTTAAATCGTGGTCTATAAATTTGTCAATTAATTACTGTTGGGTAGGTGAACATATTCTCAGAATTTAAAGAAAATCGAAGAACATGACTTTTAAAGTTGGGGTAGTTGAAAAATAATGCCCCTATAGTGTTATGTATCAACTAATTAATTAAACCCTTTAATTAACCTAACTCCTCGTTTTGTTTAAGTTCTAATTAAAAGTCTTAAACGGGGATGAGGATGTCAATAAGAATGCTGACATGTACAATAAAAATTGAGTTTATGAAATAAGTTGCAATCGGTGGTTTTACATATGTTCGAGATACATATATTTCGTGAAAAGATGACAATGAACTTAAAAATAATAATTTAAAAGTACTTACAAGAAATTGTTAAACAAATTAGTGCCCTTTTAAGACCGAAAGATTTCAGCTCGGTGATATCAGATATCTTATGCAGTGAGAGTTGATCCGGTGATTCTCTAGTAAGTCACTACAGGATAGTTTTTCTCGGTAAATGGATTGTATATCTTTGCTGATGATCGTTTGGTGTGAGAGCTGATTTACAGATCTCCTTCACTTTTGGGATACTAATTAGTCCGAGACTAATTCACTTTACTGTTTTATTGATAGAGTTTTTGTATGGTTTTACAATTATTGCTACTTAAAAGTGTCTCAAAATTAAGACTGGCGACAACCTTACTGCGCTTTCAGAAAAATAGGCTTAATGTGTTTTGCAATAACACAATTACTTTGTTCGTAAATGGACGTAGCGTATTTTTAATTTTAATTTCCACATTTCCTTCTCCTAATATTTCCATAACCTAAATACTGATTTGCGAATTTATGTATTTTCCCTTCTTGTAGTAGAAAAACATTATCTCCTACTTTAAAATTGTCAGGATTAATTTTCTTATCGTTATTCTTTTTTGATCATTCTTTTGCGAGAATTAAGTTTTGTCTGGCTATGTTGCAAATTTCGTATAAACGTGTTATTAGTTTCGTTAGACAAGAATCGTCAGTTTTTAATTTTTCATGTTCGAGGGGAGGATCGCTTGATGGTAATCTTGCTAATTCGCCGAAAACTAGTTCATGTAGGCGTACATTTTGTTCCTTTATGCGTATGCGTATTATATGAAAATGTAGCAAGTTCCAACCAGTTATCCCATTTCGCATTTTTACTCACAAATTGTTTTAAATATTCCCCTAAAACATGATGTGATCTCTCAATGGATCCATTTGATTGAGGGTGAAATGCTGTCGTTTTAAATTGCCTAATGCAAAATTTTATTGCTAAACGTTTCATTAAATTGCTTAAAAAATCTGTGCCTTTATCGGTTAAAACCCCCTTCGGTGATCCGAATATACAAATGAATTTTTTCACAAATGCATTTGCTACAGTACTTGCTTGATGATTTGTGTGTGGTATTGCTAAAGTGTATTTTGTAAAATTATCCTTTATTGTGAGGATATATTCATTTCATAGTTTAGTTACTGGAAGAGGACCTACAATGTCCATTGCAATTTTTTTAAATCCGATTCCTGATGTGTTTGTGATAACCATCGGGTTTTTGGTTTTAACGCTGACAGGTTTTTTAAGTTGAGATTGCAAACAAAGTTGTATATATTTTTGGATATATATTTTCATATTTTCCCAAAAATATTTTTGACGTATGCGATTATAAGTTTTGGTCACACCTTTATAGCCTCTTATTGCAGAAGAGTGAGTTTCCTCAATTGATTGAATCATTTGTTCGTCTGTTGGGTATTGCGTAATACGAGTACA
This sequence comes from Euceroptres primus, assembly GCA_037177015.1. Classification (NCBI taxonomy): domain Eukaryota; kingdom Metazoa; phylum Arthropoda; class Insecta; order Hymenoptera; family Figitidae; genus Euceroptres; species Euceroptres primus. The sequence goes on along the minus strand of JBAGKK010043896.1, from coordinate 4,463 downwards.
AATTATAATTCTTGTAGGCGATTTAGAAAATACAATGTGAAGTGAGGTTAAAATTTCCTGCCAAGGTACATTAGTGATTTGCGAAGTTCTAGCTATAGTGATTGATTTTAAAATTAATTTTTTTGCTAATGAATGCAACGAAAATATTGATAAATATTGATTGATTTATTGATAAATATTGATTTTTTGGGTTTTTGATAAACTTTTCTTTGTATCAGCTACGATAGGGAGAGCTATATGATATTGAGTTCCTTTTTAATTTGTTTTGCAAGTCCTTTTTGAAGATTCTAAAATTTGAGTAGTTTTTCTCCCTTTGCTAAAACTCTAGATCCGTTATCGCGATGACTTCCATCAACTGAAATAAAATATGCGTTATCATCCTTTCTCATTTGCAATTGGCATTGTGATTAGACTATATTTTTTCCTATTAAGGGCCGTCCGACTAAAAGGACTTCTTGAAGAGGAGGTTCTGCAGGGATTTTTCTGCAGAGGATCTGCAGATTCTACAGATCTTCTTTTCCTCGTGATACTAATATTGGACCTTGAATAATTTAGTGTAATTTCGATTTTTCATTCAATTTTTCTTTATTTTCAGAATTTTCTTCAGATTTTATTTGTCTATCATCGTCAGAATCTTCTTCGTCTGAAGATAGGTACTCAAAGTTTGAATTTTCATTTTCCTCTTCAATTTGTTTGTTTCTTCATACATTTATTTTTTTTTATTTTCCTTGAGTATATTCTGGACCAGACATTTCTCTTTCTGATTCACATTTATTATAGAATTTCTGGGTTCTCTTTTTCTTTAAAATTTGATTCTTAGAATCTTGACTGATTTCTTTTTTGGGCCTTCCTCTTTTATTTTTAGATGGAAGGAATTTTGTGTCTTGTATTTTAGTGGAGATGTTTTTTGGTCTACCACGTTTCTTCATTTCTAATTTTTTATTTTCTCTGTGCCCTGAGTTTTGAGTTCTCTGGGACTCCGAATTTTGGAGTACTGAATTTTGAGACGTCGAATTTTGAAACGTCAAATTTTGAATACCTGAATTTTGAGACGTCGAATTTTAAAGTTCTGAATTTTGAGACGTTGAATTTTGAATTCCTGAGTTTTGGGACTTCAAATTTTGTTTTGAGTCTTGATTTTGCTTCTTCCTTTGACGTCGTGTCATTATTGCATTTCAGCTTAATGCAAGATTATCAGAATTTGTCTGACTTGCATTAAATTCATTCTGAATGCCTTAATTGTGTATAAAATTATTTATTACACACTTAAGATTTTTGACAATATTCAATATTTCCATTTGGATTAAAGGATTTGTTTTGATAGAATTTTTATGATTTATTGAGTTCTGAACATAATTTAGTAAACTCAATTGATTACTAATTTCGTCTAAAGTTTGTATTTTTACTTCCTCTGTATTGTTTACAGAACTAGCGCAGCTCCGAGTCTTTTGAAGATTCATTTCTTCAACTTGAACATAATTTGCTGAATACTCTGGTATCTCTGAATATTCGATTGGGTTTCTAGATAAGGCATCTGCACTGACATTCGTCTTTCCTGCTTTGTAAACGACGTCAAAATCATACTCAGCCAATTTTAATCTCCATTTGGTTGCTCTGGAACAAGGATCTTTTGAATTTGGAAACCATACGTGGTTTATGATTCGTAACTAGAGTAAATTTTCTAAGGTAAGGACCAAAATTTTGTACGTAATAAATTATAGCTAACGCTTCTTATTTTTTAAGATAATATTCCTCCTATCGTGAATTCTGATGCGTCTGTGGTTGAAATAAAAGGTTGGGAAAAATCTGGATGACGTAAAAGTGGTTCCTCACAAAGTTTGTCTTTTAATGTGTCAATTGCTGCTTGTTGTTTCTCGGTCCAAACAAAAGAAGTATCTTTTTTTAAAAGCTGATTCATGGGGTTTGCAGTTTTTGAAAAACTATCAATGAATCGACGATAATATCCAGCTAGACCTAAGAATTGTTTTATATTTATCTCGTTCTTTGAAACTGGAAATTTCTTGACAGCATCTAATTTTTTGAGGTTTGGTCTTGCTCCATTCTTATCAATAATATGTCTTAGATATCCTGCTTTTAGGCGCAAAAACTCGCATTTATCCGGTTGTAGTTTCAAATTGGCTGTGCGAAGTCGCTCCATTAACTTACAAAATTTTTCTGTGTGTTCCTCAAGTGTATTTGCATGAATGGCGATAAATAAACAAACATCTCTGAGCCTTGCAACCCAAAAAGTATAAGGTCGATTAATTGCTGAGAACTAGAAGGGGAATTGTTTAATCCAAATGGCATACGATTAAACTCGTAGTGCGTGTATGGAGTAGAAAATGCAGTTTTGTGCGCGACTCTGGGATCCATCTGTATTTGGTGAAAACTTGACGCAAGGTCAAATACCAAAAAATATTGAGTATTTGATAATTGGCCCAGAAAATCAATTATATTAGGCAGCGGATAAAAATCGCCTATTGTTTTTTCGTTTAATTTACGAAAATCCAAACTTGTCGACTTATTTCCTCATTATGTATAGGGGGAAATCTATATTGTTTGGTTGAGATAGGTGTGTCGTCTACCGTCCGTATTTCGCTCCTAATTGCTCTCCAGAGATGTGGAACTGGTCAGCTTACCTGGTTACTAAGTTTAAGACATGTTCTAATTCTTCTTTATTTAAATGATACAAACGCAATAACTTCTTTAATTCCTCAACTCTTTCTTCTTCAATAATATTGAAAACTTTGCAATTTTGATTTAATTTTGTATTATCTAAGTTTGAAAAATTTTCAAGTAATTAATCAATAGGTTCTGAGGATTTAACTTTACTTTGAGGAAAATTTAATTTTTTGTCATTTTCATCTACTATAGTTAATTGCATTTCTTTTTATTCAGTATCCTCTAATTCTAATTTAGGGATTGGAATATTTATTGATTGTGAGCAAGTATTAGCGATTCTTAAATATGTTCGTCTGTTGTTGTTTTCAACTATTGCATCTTCCAAGTAAATACCTGTAAATACCTGATTTATAGTTATTTATAAATATATTCTATAAATATATATATTTATAGAATATATTTATTATCTATAATATAATTATCTATAAATATAAATTATCTATAAATATAAATATATTCTATAACTATAAATATATTTATAGTTATTTATAAATATAATATATTTATAAATATATACAAATATAAATTATATATTTACATAAATATAAAAATATTTATAAATATATTTATAAATATATTCTGATTTATCTTTATCTAAAATTTGAACATAAAAATCAAATATTCATCTGCCAGGTACTGTATTAATTCTGTTCTTAACACTCCGTCATGATCAACTGGTACTTCATTTGGAATTAAATAAAAAATTCTTGAAAATCCAAAAACGTTAATTATTACTTGGCCTAATAAAAAAACTGTATGCTCATTTATGCTTGTCTCAAGAGTTCCTCTTCATTAATGATTTCGTTTGATTGAATCATTCTTATTTTCAATAAATAAGGACCTGCTCCAGTATCAATCATCATACTGACATCCTTTTGTTGCTATTTTAATATGGGGCATTATTTCTCAAGTGTACTTACCCCAAAAAATGAATTTCTCCGATCGGGCTCTTTACGAAAAGTTTAGTCCTATTAGATATCATTTCAAAAAAAAATATATATATTGATCAGTTTGGTCAAAAATTCGCCGCGTTAGAGGGGGTGAAATTTTTGAACTTTGCGCAAAGAGCCTCTATTTCGGATATAAATATCTTTTTATGTATGTCATATATGTGGGATATAATAATAATAATTATTGAGGTATTATTCATATTTAAATTGAATTGGAGAAGTAAAGTTCAGATGTCGCTAATTGTCACTTACAGAGCGCCAATTTAGAGAGTATAGTTGGAGGGGGCAGTGGGAAAAAACATGGCAGCACGTGGAAGTCGTTGATTGAGATGTACGCCGCGTTCGCAGCAAGTTGGTGTGTGGGCGCGAGCGCAAACTATTGAAGAAAAAGGGCGATTTGTTTTAAGAGAACAGAGATGTTTTTAATGATGTTGGGAAGCTGTGATCGTCACAGTTTGCGAATGCTGAGTGCATTTTCCAACATTCAGTGACAGTGGAGTGTCGAAAGACTGTCGTGAGGAAAGTAGTGGCATCCGTTGTGTGAAATGTGATGACGCCATTTTTCCCTGAGTACAACGTGTCACGGCTGAGTCGAATAATTCCTAGATGAACAGGCGATTGCCCAAATCAAGAGTGACCTGCGAAAAGTGCATTTATACCGTTGAGCTGAGTGCTCATTTTTCATTGAAGTCTATTGGAACTGAGTGTTCTTCGGAAATGGCGTGGCGGTGTGAAATGCCTTTGTCTCGCAACAAAGTCGAGGGCGAGTGCTGATCTCTCGGCTCAAGCAGCTGATTTGCGTGTAGTAGCCGGCGTAGAAGACTGGTGGGG
>JBAGKK010043885.1:0-10385 GCA_037177015.1 Euceroptres primus | reverse complement strand
TTCTCCTAGTCTAATCTAAAAGATAAGTTTCTTTTTCAATAAATAAAAATAAAATAAAATAAAAATATTTTAACAATGAAGAATTATATTTTCATTATTTATCTCAGTTATAAGTTATAACTGAGACAAATAATAAAAATATAAGTTTTCATAAAATATTTTTATTTTATTTTATATTTATTTATTTAAAAAGAAACTTATCGTTTAGATTAGACTAGGAGAAATAGATGAGCTCAAAATTCACGAGCAAAACGTTCATGTGACCTGGTGCATCACCTTGAGCATCCGGGTTGTCGTGGTCTTCATGGTGATATCTATCGAACCCAGACTAAGGGAAATTTGTCAAATCCCCCCGGAGAATGTTAAAACTGAAGCTGGTAAGCTTTGCGGTGAACCAGAAGCATCCTCTTTACTCAGAAACATATTTGAATCTTTGCAGAAACAAATTAGCTAAAAATTTCTTGATAATTTGAGCGATTTGGTGAATTCTTTGGAGCACCCGAGTTGAGGTTACCGTCATAAGAAACGCTTCCTGCAGAACTTGAACTATTACTAATACTCGTTTATATACGTAAACATTTTTAATTCCGTTTTCGTTTTGGTTACAGTCAGAAATTTAGTTTCGTTATTTCTAAAAACCATATTTCGAAATTTTTCTCATTTCGTTTCTGTTACACAATAACGAAACAAAACTACCAAGTGACTTTTGTTTCAGATATAAATAACGCAACGAAAAGAAACAAAAGTTCTGTTCCGTCTTTAAGAAACGTAACGAAACGAAACAAAAGTTTCGTTCGGATCTCTGATCCTAAATGTTGACATAAGACTGCTCGCTCGAATCGAGGACCGTCTACCCCCGAGCCCGGCCCTCGATCCACCGATGAGTGTAGTATGGAAAGTCCAGCGAAATGTACGACGGACGTTAGGTATTTGGTTTGATTAGAAGATATGTTTAAGTTCGTATTAAAGTCATATGTAAGAATAAAATTATTGCAATTGGGAACCTGAGTAAACATTTCTGATTCCAGTCCTGTATCAGAGTCAGCGTTAGGTGGTTTATAAAAGACGCCTACAATTATAGAGTTCCGTGAATTAGCAATCTCTAGAAATAGGTACGTCGCTGACGAAAGGTCGCTAGAAGGAATAACAATCACTATCCAACACACAAGACTGTTATGCAGATTTGTATATACAAACCCCACCACCCCTAAGTACCTCTCTGTCCCGACGAAACAGCGTGTAATTATTTAGTTGGACCATATTAGATGGATTTTCTGGTTTAATCCATGTTTTAGAAATCACAATAATGTGATAAAAGTATAAGGTAAAGAAATAATTGAATTCATGGAAGTGAATTCAAGCAGAGACGGGGAATTTACGTGGCAAATACTTAATGTAGCCATAATATAGTCAAGATCTCACGGGCAAAGTAATGTACCAAACGCAGCACACAGTTTTGTTTTGTGTATAATAAGTGAGAAGCAAATAATACAACAATCCAGCTTCTACATTTACGTCGAACAAATGATGAGCCTATTTTAATCCATTATACCTTTAAGCTCATTTAAACGCAGGGCTAAAAGAGAAATAAGAAAGGAACTTGACCTTATATTTATTTTAGATGTAGGGGGAAGAAATTACGTGATTTAGTAGTTAAAGGTAATGAACTTGGTAAGTATTGTCGTTTGGTGTGGAAAAAGCGAATACGAACAGTGCGATAAAGACCAGTTATAGTACAAACAGTTGCAAATAAGGTTCCACAAATTAGTTTATGACTAAGTGTAACGTAGACTATATCAGAATGCATATACATAAAGAGCAGCCCTCCTATCAAAGATTAAAGAATTATATTGTATAATAAAATATATATTACAAAAAGTAGAAATAAGTGAAAATCCAACAATAAGTAATGAAATAACATAAGTAATAACCAGGCGTATCATTTCAGTATATAACAGAAACTTACCTTACCAGAAATCCATAGATACTTTAGCTTTTTGTTTCGTCTAGTTTTATAAATTTGTCGGTTGATCAATAAGATACTCCCTTAGGTATATAATGTGTTGTTCACCACCGGTCCATCCAAGATGGATGGAGTAAGAAGTTACGATTTTTTTTTACGCTGCTCGATAAATTTGTGCCTGATTTGCTGTCGATTGAATTTGACAATGATAATCGGAAGACGAGCAAAGGTATATGTATATGTCCCGGGCGAATTCTCTAAATAGACTGCAGCTCCTCCGCAGAGAAAGGAACATTCAGAACTTTCGCAAGCGAGTCCACAATGGAAGGAAGTCTCTCATTTTGCAGATAGGGAAGTGTGGATTGCAGAGAGATCTGTTCAATAGTGTTTGTCTTGCGCTCCATCTCAAGAATTTTAACATTGAGATCTTCAACAACAGATGCAGCATGTATCTTTTCTTTTTTGAAAATATCGATCTCCGATCTGGTTTGGCTATTTCACTATTGTTATCTTCAATAGAGGTCTCAATAGCTGTGATTCACTTAGAATTGCTAGAATATCCTTTTATATCTCACTAAAATATTTATTAAGAGTTTCATTGAAAAAGTTTTGACGAGCCTCAAAAGAAGACAACAGAGACGATATATGTTCCCTCGATACTTCAGTCGGTTCAGAAAGGACATTATCCATCGCTTTTTCCATTAGCTGTTCCACACCAGGGTCCAGAGAGAGTGAAAACTCCCTTGAAGTTATGACATCATCCCCCTTCTCCGAGGCGGTCGAGGTCTTGCGAGACTTGGAGTCAACACGTACTGTGGACGTACAACATGCACACAACCAGAACTTTTGGCCCCTATTCAGCTTTTAAGCATCAACTTCAGATAAGTTAACGCACTCACGATGGACAATGGTGTTACATTACCCACACGTCAAGACTCCTGTTGCCTCACGAGGGACAGTCATATTGCGCAAATAGCACACGGCTGTGACGCAATGCAATTACCTCAGCGCATATAGGCAGCCAGAAGACAAAAAAAAGTCTGAAAAACCAATCAGAAATGAATGAAAGACGTTGTTTAAACCACAGAATCCCACGGGCTCAGGTACAATCCGACTCAGAAACAAATCTTGCCACCACACACTCGCAAAATATCAAGAAGACAATGAAAATTATCGGAGCGGTACAAAGCACGTGTTAATCGGCCAACCAGGACTGATTGAACATGTTGTGGTTGAATTTTCTTCGGCTCAAATCGAATAAATATTAGTTTGTTATCATCAGAAAAATGTTTTCCTGGGTTTTAAAGCAGTCCAAAATTATGAATATCGCTTTTTTGAGGGATTTTGACGTCTTGCACAAAACAAAATAATAACATGTTTCTTCGATTTAAGCGGAAGAAATTTCAACCAAAACATGTTCATTTGCCAAAAACTAAAGCTACAAAAAATTCACCATAATTTTGTAGCCGATAGGAAATTAAGTCAAAAAATTGGTCAAATTTCAAAACATTGACTCCATTGCGCGATGGTGAAATATTAACCAATTTAAAAATTTGTTGCTGGCCTCGATTTTTCTTCCCAAAGGCAACCTTTCCGCAGTACACAGCTTCGAATTTCGAAAATTTTGGTTTTTCGACCCACCCTATGAATATGATTACTGACGCTTTCCAGGTCCGGAATATCTAACAGCCATCTAATCCATTTTAATGAAGCTCAGCGAAGTTATAGTGTTAAATGGGTAATGTTTTGTGGCCAAAGATTTTCGAAAATTTTGAAAATTCTCGGAGTTACACCATTTTGAAATTAGAGGTAGACTTTTGTTTAAATTTTAATATTTCCGACACTTTTGTACGGATTTTGATGAAATTTATAGGCATTTTGTAAAACAAGATGCTGTTTTATTTTAAAAAATAGAAGAAAAAAAATTCAAAATTTTCACAAAAAAAAAACTAAAAAAAATTTGTTGTTTCGATTTTTGACGTAATGCGCTATATTTAAAAAAAAATTTTTTTAGAATAATTTTCTTTGTTCTTCTATCTTTCATTAAAAAGAAAAGTTAATGGACACTCATCTGGTTTGCGAGTTATGAATATTTAAAGAACAGTGGAATCTATGAGTCGCGTAGGTGCTATACACTACGCAATGCCGTACATCCGCGGTCAGTTTAGAATCGAATGAGCAAGTAGAAGAGGGCACCTTTATTTGCTGAATTATTTTTTTCGCATAGAATACTTTCTTTAATTTCGATTGATTCTATTTGAAAAGCATCAATTCGTTGCGGCCGCTTGTAACAACGTGAGCGGCGATCTACGCTAGTAAAGACGCAACTCGTGCACTCTATACTAATCATATAGAAATTTGTATATACTTCCTATAGAGCGCTCGAGTTGCGTCTTTACTAGCGGAGATCGCGGCTTACGTTATTACAAGCGACCACGACGAGTTGATGCTTTTCAAATAGGAGCAGTCTATTTGTTTTCAAAGAAAGTAATTGTAGTGCTAAAAAAAGTCGATATAATGCAAACAAGTTGATACATTTCGCCGATGGAGCTGGCTCGCAATATAATAACAAATTAAATTTTATCAATCTTGCGCATTGCGATGACGACTTTGAAATCAAAGGAGAATGCCATTTTTATGCCACTTCCCATGGAAAAGGGCCTTATGACGGATTATCTGTAACACTATGGCGCAAAGCTACAGCAGCACCATGCTAAAACTAAAACTTATTTCCTGTACCACAAGTAATTATAAGTATCATGACAAATCTCTTCGTGATCATTTTTCGAAAGCTCAGACAATTGATGGTACGAGAGAATTTCATTCCTTTATACCGATCAATAACTACCAAATCCGCTGCAAGACATATTCTACTGTTCCTAAACGAAAGTATATTCAAGGCGAAAAAAAAAATCAGGAATTAGAAGTGCCCTCTTCTTCTTGCCCATTCGATTCTAAGCTGGCCGCGGCTGTACGACATGGCGTAGTGTATAGCACCTAGCGACTCATAGATTCCACTGTTCTTTAAATATTCATAACTCGCAAACGAGATGAGTGTCCATCACCTTTTTTTTTTAAATGAAAGATAACAGAATAAGTAGTATGATTCTAAAAAAATCCAAGAAATATAGCATATTCCTTCAAAAATCGAATAAAAAAATTTGTTGCATTTTTTTCCTTCTATTTCTTATATAAAACAGCATCTTATTTTAAAAGATGCCTATAAGTTTTATTAGATTCCGAAAAAAATTGTCGAAAATATTACAATTTAAAAAAAGTCGACCTCAAACTTCAAAATGGTGTAACTACCAGAATTTTTAAAATTTTCGAAAATCCTTTGACCGCAAAACATCACCCATAAAGCACTACCACTTCACTAGGTTTCATTAAAATCGATGAGATGGCTGCCAGCTTTGATATTCCTGACCTGGAAAGCGTCTACTGTACTATTGGTCTCCTACCTATTACTAATAGTAAAGATGCAACTGTTTCTGCGCCTAGAACCCCCCTCTTTATTGATCATTGCCCTTTGTGGACGAAAATGGACAACAGATATTAGCAGATTTTAATACTATTTTTTTTAAATGTTTGGGCTGTCTGATAGCAACTTTCCAGATCTATTAGAATTTTTTGAATGTTTTCGTTGTTTGAACTTTATTCCACAGGGTGTCCCACCACCTCTACGAAAGTTGTTAATAATAAATACATGATCAAAAAACAAGTCGAAAAGTCCTCTTGCAAAATTTTGTCAGACGCATACTTTTTGAGCTAGAGAGGTTTGAAATTACATCGGAAGTCTTGCTTTAGGACAGAGAACGAAGACCTCCTCTTTGTTTTACAACAAGACTTCCGATTTAATTTCAAACCTCTCTGGCTCAAAAAGTATGTGCCTGACAAAATTTTTCAAGGATGGAACACCCTGTATTCCCAAATTAACAACATATGGGACTCCTGTAAGGCTTTGATACTGATTTTGACGAAAGGCAAAATAACTTTTTTTTTCAGAAAAAAGGTGGAAACGTCAAAACTATTCCGCCGTACAAACCGATACCAGCAGATAATGGATCATCCGATTCATCTCCCGAAAAAGAATCTGAAACACCCATCAAATCTTCTTCGAGCAACGTTAAACGTAAAAGCTCGAATTTAAAGTCAGGTGCTTCTTTGAAAAGCAAGAATAATGTTAGTCCTAGTCTGGAACTCAATGGAGTCGCAGATGATAAAAGCAGTAGTGGGGGCAATACTCCCAAAGATAATGCTGCAAATTCAAGTAAATTTACTACTTCCAATTTTGTTGAAACTATTGTGACCCAATCGGAAAGCGTATTTGGGAATGAAAACTCTAGTACTACTACTGACACTACTACATCCACCACGATAACAAAATCGACATCTAATTTGAATTTGATTCAGAAGTGTATCAATCAATCAAAGTCTAGTACTTCCACATCTAACAAAACATCGAGTTATGCAAGCAAGAAAAGAAAAACTGGAGCTCGAACACCGACTGCTTTAGGTAATGAGAATTCAAATCAGTCCATGAACTCGGAGGCCAGTGGATCTTTGGTAGTCTCTACAAACACTGAGGTTCAACAAATTAGTAGTATCAACATTATTCAAACCACTATTGCTGAAGCCACCAGTTTAAGTACCAAGGCAGAACCAGAACAACCAAAAAAGGTAATCATATTGACAATAATATATAGTTTATACCTGGATTCATCGTCATTCTTTTCTAAATAACTCTGAATTTTTACAAAAAATTTCTAACAAAAATTTATAAGCATTAAAGTGCGTAATATAAAGCAATTTTTACACTTAGAATTAAGGCTGAAGATCTTTAAAAATGACGAAATTGTTATATTGTTGTTTATATTGTTGAAATGTTATAAATGTTGAAATTTTTTCCAATTGTTATTCACCAATCAGTAAACAAACATTATGTCTTTAGTATTCGCGTTATTTAAATACTTTAGACTATTTTTAGGCGCAAATGGAAGTAAAGTAAATTCTAATTAAAATTGGGAGAAGTTAAAAATGAATTGCGAATTTTTTATGAAAAAACATAAACAAATACGTAATTTAACCATTTTTCAACAGGAAGTGGTTCAAAAGTTACGTAACGCTCTTTAAAAAAAATTATTTAGAAAGAGTATTATGAAAGGTCGAGAAGTGATACGCAAACACTTTTGAAATCAAAAGGTAGAAAAAATTTTTTTACAACACGCTTTTATTTTAAAATACACTAAAAAAGCAGACATCAAATTTTTCTTTAACCACAAAAATTTCAATACACACATGATTAAAAATAAATTTTTCACAGGTGAAAAATTTTAGGGCTTAGGGTGGTTTATTTTGCACAAAGTTTAAAAAACTCAACGGGCCAAGGTTTTATTCGGTTATCGCCAGAGAGTGGATTAGCACAACCATGAAGTTAGCTGGGAAGCACAGCTCGGATCCACATTTCGGAGAACCCCGGTAGCGCTTCGGGTCTCCCACTTCCCCACTCACTCTTTCCTTTCCCCAGCTGACGGCTCTCCGCAATGTGGAGCCGAGCTGTGCTCCCCAGCTCACTTCATGACTGTGCTAATCCGCTCTCTGGTTCTCGCTGTCTTTAAAATAATTTTCATAAATCGGTTAATATTTAGAGGATGCAATTTGGCGTCAAAGTTAAGTGTTAGGAGTCCCTACATAATATTTTTTAATTTCCTTCTACACAACAAATCATAATATTAGTAACCACCGTATAAATATTTAATTCGGTTATTCCAAAGATTTTTAAAGTTTTAGCCAAAATTCTGCGCGACCAAGACAGCGATTTTTCCCTTCTACACAACAAATTCTCGCTGTCTTTAAAATAATTTTCATCCAAGATAGATCAAAATCGGTTAATATTCAGAGGATGCAATTTGGCGTCAAAGTTAAGTGTTAGGAGTCCCTACATAATAGTCTTTAATTTCCTTCTACACAACAAATTATAATATTAGTAACCAATGTATAAATATATAATTAGGTTATTCCAAAGATTTTTTAAGTTTCGGCCAAAATTCTGCGCGACCAACTGGCGATTTTTTCCTAATAGTAGGTGCCCAAAAACCGCCAAAAACAAAGCCTTAGATTTTTCGAATCAAAACTTTCCGAGAAATTCTTTTTTGAAATTTGAGTTTTTTGTGAATTTTGCGTTTCTTTTCAAACCTGCGTAAAAATTTAATTTATAACCGATTTTAAAGTTTACTGGCTGAATTTATTCGTTTCAGAGAGCGGTTTCAGGGAAAATATTTATCTTAAACGCATTTATAAAAATGCAAGCTTGGACCGTTTTCAAAATTGTCTTTCAATTCAGTAAATTTCACCAAAATGCAAAGAGCTGCCAATTTCTAATGTTCAAGTTCACCGATCTCGCTTTTTTAGGAAATTATAAGGTATATTATTCTTAATGAAAATTTCATGTAAATAATTCTAGTGAAGCCTTTGTTTTTGTCTGATATAAATATTTATAAGGCTAAAAAAGTTATTTTTGATAAAACTTACCATTCTCACATCCCCTTAACAGCTATTGTGGTAACTTTATATGTGAATATTATGTATAAAGTTATACATTCAACCTTGTACAAAAAAAAGCCTCAGAGGCTTTTATGTGCATTTTAATTTCAGAAGTACGCTGAATTTTTTTAAGTGACCTCTATTTTCGCGGTTTTCATGATTTATTTCGAAAAATATTGCTTTTTACTATACTATTAAATATTAGGTTCTTTAAAGGAAAAGAGACACAATTACTGGAGCTATTAAGTTTATTATTCACCGAGTCACACTCTTCCCTTATAATTTTCTAAGAAATATAATCAAATTAGATTGTCTTACCTCTTATGCTCTATTTACAATCTGTACAATATTATCCAATAACATTTTAATCTATTAATTTACACATCTTGCTCTCATTTTCAGTCTTTCAGATCTTCTCGATACATTTTCCGTCGTTTCCACTTTCTCCCCCTCACTCTCGCTATTTTGATTATCTTTACAATCCTTCATTTTACGGTCAATTATTTGGTTCGGATGTCTTTTAATCGTTCGAGCATCTTTAATTTTAACTTCATACGTAACTCCCGGGACTGACTCTTTGATAATCGTACCGGAAATCCAATTCGTTTTTCCCTCTTTTTTTTCAAGAATTAAGATTGCCGGTTGCTGTCTGACAGTGATGGTGCCTCATCTTCGGGGGGGAAACTCCTGGCTTCGGCTTCAGGGATGACTGCTTCATGCCCTGGGACTGCTGGACATTCGTCGCTCCGCTGGCTATCATTGAGAGTCACGTGGGTTGATTTAGAATATATCCTGGCTCGCTGACGCTCTTTCTGTCGCTGCTTTCTTCGCCGTCGGGCTTCTTCCGACCGTGGTCATACTCTATCCACTACTTGGTGGAGAGCCTGAAGAGGAGGGGGGGGGGGGCACGAGAGTTTACCCGGACTTAGGTCCAGTATAGGTGTTCCTGACGAATCAGGTTGTCAAGGTGGGCTCAGAGTCCCGAATCCTTAGTTGATACCTTCCGCGTAGAGCCTAGCTGCTGCTCTTCCATTCCTCTCTGGAGAACGAGGGTGAATTGAACGGTGGGAAGGGTTGCACCTCATAACCGAGCTCGATTCCGCCGGTCGCCGGTTCACTTTGAAGGTGGCTCCTTCTCGATCAAAAGCTATGAGCTCGTACTTGAGGTAGTCGAGGGGCGAGCTCGTACCGGGTGGGGGTTGCCGGGAAGGCGATCGCCGGGTTCCGGATGGATGGACCTTGACTCCAGGAGCAGCAGGAAGTGTCGACCCTGCTGGTCGACGCTTCTTAGATTGCGTCTAATGCGGTGGTTCCTTGGCATCCAAGATAGAGAATAAATGAAAGTCGTAAGGTTTGGAGGAAGGAAAAAGTATTTATTGTCTCGCCGCTACAGAGAGAAGGAATCGCGCTTTCCGCCTGAGAGCGGTGCTTGTTTCCTACTACTATGGCTGCTGACTTGTCCGCTCAAGACGGACATCGGAAGAGAATTAAATTCTGTAAAAAAAAAAGTGGGGGTGATGGGGCCCCTGCCATTGCCCTCACCTGTGGAACCCAGCCACGCTAATCAGCGTCACGCGTGGAGCCGCGAAGTGACTTCAGGCGTGACGCCAACGAGCAGAAGAGCGGTCTCCCCTGCATGCGCGAAGCTGGAAGGATCGGGGGTTGGAATTGATGTGCGTTACCCAACTGGGCATTCTTATACAATCGGAGAGGGAGTAGAAACCTGGCTGCTAGAACGTAGAAAACAAAGTATTAGTGTGTGGCAAAAAGCCCTCAAGCGAGCAAAAAATCCACTAAATCTGAAGTACTTAAGAGCTACTTAGTGACTAATTTGTAGATGAGGGTGAGTTTGGAATGAGGTGTGAGGTGAGTTGATGGA
>JBAGKK010043874.1:0-10386 GCA_037177015.1 Euceroptres primus | reverse complement strand
ACGACTCGTACTGAAAACATACACTCGTCAAAAAAGTCCCTCTTCTCCCCCTAGGTGCATAATATACTATTATACTTACTTATACTTATAAATATAATATTTATATTTATCATTTATAATACCAATTTGTATATTATTATTTTGAAATTAAAATTAAAGTCCAGTTCTGCTGCAATTTTAATATTCTATATTTATGTATAAATTTTAAAAAAAAACCATAATTGCAGGATTTTCAAGGAATCCCAACACATGGCTTCCAGTAAACAAAAACTACAACACTCTGAATTTAGCTGCGGAAAAGGTTGCTGGTGAATCATACTACAATTACTATAAAGATGTGGCTGCTCTAAGAAATTTGCCAGCAGTGCGAAGTGGAAATTTAAAGATAGAAGTGCTAGATAAATACGTATTTGCATTTTCAAGGTGTGAATGAAAAATAAAATTTAATTGAATATAAATAGAGAAGGGAATCTTTTACTAATTGCAAGTTTTATTCGATACAGAGAGGAAAGGGGACAGAATTCGATTTACGTCGTTATAAACTTAGCTAATCAGATGAAAACTATCAACTTGAACAAGTTTGAGAATATTCCTGCGAAAGTCGCAATTTATAGAGCTACTCCTGGTGCCGAATTATATTCCAAGTAAGTAAATTGCAAGAAAAATTTAATTAAATCTGTCTTGCAAAAATGGCCGTGCGCCAGCGCGATGCAAGGAGAAAATGCAATGGCGTAGAAAATATATATACCGAATTGTAATCATAATTTATGACTCATCCTTAAGATTTTTTATTGGTAAAGAAACAAACATAGAGTGCATTTCTCAAAAATAAATAATTTATACACACTCTCTAAATCTGGATCAGTGAGAAGTGTGCCACTAAATCAAATCAGTAGGGTTTGTCAGTGAAAATCCTTACTGATTTGATTTAGTGACGCACTTCTCACTGATTCAGATTTAAAGAGCAGTATATGTGTCAAAAAGAACTTTAATTTGTAGTAATTTGGCCCTCGATTTGGCCAATTTTCCGATTTTCGAAACTAAGCTTGATTTACAATTTTCTAAACACTTCAAGATTTAAGAATATGTCAAAAAAATTAATTCTTTAAAAAATTCAACTAGTATAATAATTTAATTATATTGCTGCAAAATGTCGATATTTTTAATACTAATTTAATTTTTACAGCAGCCTCGTAAAATCGGACGATGTGAAGATTCCGCCTAATTCAACTGTAATTTTGGTCACACAGAGTCCTTAAATCAATCAATCAATTATTATTATTATTATTATTATTATCCAGAGGCTTAATTAATAAATTATATATGACCATTTATTTAAGTTCTTTTATTCGTTCTTCAAACAGTAGTTGTGAAAAACTAACATACGTATTTTTGTTGAAATAAAAATAAAAAGCAAATTTAAAAAGCAAAAAATAAAATTTGTTTTGTATTAAACTAATACAAAGATCATGTGTAATATTGTTTCCAAAATTTGCTTGTTCTTATAATGTTAAGAGAATTTTATTTTATAGGATATTATTAATGTATACTCTCTAAATCTAAATCAGTGAGAAGTATGACACTAAATTAAATCAGTAAGGATTTTCAGTGAAAATCCTTAATGATTTGATTTAGTGACACACTTTTCACTGATTTAGATTTACAGAATAGTAAATTCAATGAATTTTTTAAACCTTATTAAAGAAATTAAAGTAGAAAAACTACGTAGGAGCACTTACAATTAGGAAAACATGCGTTTTTTCAACTTCATCACATGAGAATTAGTATTACGTTTAACCACAATTACAAGCAAAATGATTTATTGTCTTTTTTATTAAGATTTCTTATCTTGAAATTTAATATTCTACATATAGAAAAGATTAATCAGTTTATACAAAACTGACGGAAATTATCACTTAGCAATTATCTTCAGTAATGTGTTTTATCTATCTTTATTACTCATTATTTTTCTCTAAAATTAAAGCAACGGGCACACTTTAATTTTTTTTCAATTAGAATACCCCATAAAAATACGTAACTGATCGAATGAATATCGATCAACAATAACTGATACTTTTCCGCGAAAAACTGTTATCGCTTTTATTCTTCTTTCATTAGTTTTTTTATTGATGAAAATAAAAATGAGAATAAAAATGATATAAATTTTCATGAACAATATTTTCACAAAAAAAACTTAGATCCATTATTTTTCTCATCAGCGTCAAGCTTGGGTTGTCCAGAGTTTTTTCTCCAATTGAAAAAAATTGAAAATATTTTTTCTAAAACAGTTTGGGTTATTTAATTAATTGTAATTTAATTTTAATTGACAAAATAAATATGTATGAGCAGTAAATAAAAAATTTTGCTCATATTACGCGACTTTTAAAAATGTCATAATTTCTGTGACTGAAGCGTGACTGAAGACACAGTTATTATTATGATAACGATTTTCTGTGACGGTCAATCACTGGAATTGCTCTTATCTATATAGAGGAAAAGGATTATCTCATCGAATTAAAAATTGCATTTTAACCATTACTTTACTTATCTGATGAAACTTTACACAACGATTCGATGATAATTTAGTTTTTTTCTATATTGTATAACTGATTATGAGCGTAACATTATAAATAGAGCGCTGAGTTTGCCACGAAGGCTAGTAGTTGCAGCCATGGCGCATCTTCGGCGTCTCTTTATTTTATTGTGCCTGCTTAGTCTCGGGGCCAGTGAAATAAAAAATAAAGGATGGTGGAAAAATACAGTGTTTTATCAAGTTTATCCATGGAGTTTTATGGATTCCAACGACGATGGTATCGGAGATTTAAAGGGTAAGTCGGATTATAACATTAATTTGAAAAATTATTACTGCATAGAGAATTTTATACTTTAAACTTAATTTTATATATTCATAATTATAAAAAGAGTTTTTCTCAAGAATTAGAAGCTTATAAAAAATCCTGTCATCTAATAAGACGAGACAATTATATATTCTATTTAAAAACTTTTATTTATGACGAAAAATCAATGCTTGTTTCACATCAACTTTAATAAAATATTCATAAATTTTACATAAGTATAAATTAAATTTAACGATAATTAATTTTAATTAAATTTCGGAACGATAATTTAAAATCAGTACTAATTAATGTGCGGCATTGTTTGCCATAACAATTTATTTATAAAAACAAGGATTACTAAAATAGAGCTTAACTTTCTTTGAGTAATTTAGAGAAACATGTTAAACAATTTCTTAAAAAATCTTAATTTAATTTCAGAAATATATTTATTTATACTTCGCGTGAGTTTAGTGCAATAAAACAGTAATTTCGTGAATGTATAAGGTATTTTTTACTATAATAAGTAATTAACTGTTTAATTCCTATGTATTAGGAATAACTAGCAAATTGGAACATTTCGTCGAATCTGGTATAGGTGCAATATGGCTGTCGCCTATATTCCAAAGCCCCATGGTAGACTTTGGGTACGACATTTCGGATTTCAGAGCAATCGATTCAAGGTTCGGTACTTTAGAAGATTTTACAGCATTAACAGCAAAAGCAAAAAAGCTAGGATTAAAGGTGCAAAACAATAATTTAATTATAATGAATAAGGCTTTGATCTCTTATCTTAATGTAATAAAATATATTTATAATTTATTTAGAGATATTTTTCAGTGTGATTTTGAAAATATCCTTATTTAAGATTTTATGTAAATTGATATTCTTAAGGGTGATACATAATGACGTCACGAATTACCAACCGATTTTTTATTTATGTTCAGCGGGTTTATTAAGAGAAAAATGTAAATATAATGCTGAAATTTCGGGAAATAATAAAGAATATATTAACGCATCGATGTCTAGTGCGTTTTAGTTTTCCTTTCGAAAAAGAAAATTTTTCAAAAATAATTTTTTTTCAAAATAAAAATTGAAACGCACCAGGCATCGATTCCTTGATATATTTCTTATGATTTCCTTAAATTTCAGCATTGTTTACGCATTTCTCTCTTAATAAACCCGCTGAATATAAATAAAAAATCGGTCGGTAATTCGTGACATCATTATGTATCAAATATCCTTAAGTTTACTAAATGTAATACCATATGATATATTTTTTAACAGATTATTCTTGATTTGGTACCAAACCACACCTCTGACAAACACGAATGGTTCCAAAAAAGTTTAAAAGGTACACCACCATACGATAACTACTACATATGGAAAGAAAATAGAACAGGCTTAGAACCACCGAACAACTGGATAAGTGTATTTAGTGGTCCAGCATGGAACTACAATGAAGAAAGAAAATTGTGGTACTTTCATCAGTTCGAATACAGGCAACCAGATTTAAATTATGCTAATGCAGCTGTTAAGACAGAAATAGAAGTGAGTTGAAAGAAATATTAAACATTAAAACTTCGATACTACATTACTTATAGATTTATGGGAAATTAAGAAAAAAAGAATCCTTAAAAATGTTGTAACGCTTGTATTTAGGAAGTGATCAAATTTTGGTTGGGTAAAGGAGTTGACGGTTTCCGAATTGATGCTGTACCCCATATTTTTGAGGATGACAAACTTACAGATGAACCTAAATCAAACTTAGCGGGTGCAACGGAGAGAGATTATACTTATTTGGACCATATTTATACCAAGGATGATCCTCGTACTTACGATCTTGTACAAAGTTGGAGGAAAGTGCTAGACGACTGGTCAGATAAGAATGACCAGGATGAAAAGGTAATTTATTTATAATTTTCATAAAATTGTAACTTGCGAGTTTTAAATCTCAGTCGTTTTTCACATTTCCTTTGATTAATAAATTAAAAAAAAAATATCTGAGTACAGTACTTATGTCAAAGCTCTTATTAGTAATGTTTCAAAATTTTAGATGTCCTCGTTTAGAACCACTTACGTATATTCCACTTACGATTATTCGTTATTTTTGTCTTTTTATTCGTTATTAATTTATTATTAATTAATACTGAAATTGAATACATTATAAATTAAAAGATTGTTTTGGAAAAAGACTTGCAGACTTTTAAATAGAAAATCTTTATAATTTTTCAAGTGAATTGCTGAGCATATAAAAATTATTTTCCCATTAATCTCATAAGAATAGGTAATCCTTGTAGTACAATATCTCTACGTGATGGATAAATTCCACTAAGACTGACACTTTATCGCAAACTTCATATTTTTCAAACCACTTCACCGCTACATTAATCTGTTATAGTATCTATGAACACATTTTTCTTTTATTGATGTATGATAGCTTTCAAGATTATCCTCAATCTCGTGAAAGATTTCGTTCAGGAATTTAAAATTCTTCCTCCCACTTTTCTTTATAATAAATTTTGATTTCTGAAAGTATTTTATGCAAGTTTACATCTAATATACATTTTATACATTTATAAATACATACTGGCACTTTTCAAATAAGACTACGGATTTCAGAATCTTGATTTAATTTCGAATTAAAAAATAAATAAGGGAAAAATTTGTAGAAAAAATGTTGTTACTAATGATTTTCTATGTGTGCCTTACACATAATAAGGATTTAAAGAGATTTTCTTTGAAATTAGGTCATGATGACGGAGGCTTACACGAGTTTGGAAAATACAATAAAGTTTTACAAATTTGGTGCTCATGTGCCTTTTAATTTCAAATTTATTACTGATGTCACTTCAGCTTCCAAACCTGCAGATTTCAAACTATTAATTGAAACCTGGATGAAAAATATGCCAGAAAATTCTACTGCTAACTGGGTGGTAAGTACCTAATAATTTGAATTGGAATTTGAATTTGAGTTTTTTTTAAGCTCGACAATCTGTAGACCAATTGTAGAGCTACAATTATATTTAAATTATAGATAATTAAACTCTTCTATAAGCCTATTTTAATTTGATACAATATCATATTGTCGTACACTACTTTATTCACTATTTAATTAATTTTATACACTGTGACATTATTGTATACTATATAATAAAGCTTTTGAACTTTCCCACTAAGATTTTTTTCCCCTCAGATGGGTAATCACGATCGACCTCGAACAGAGACTCGATATCCGGGAAGAGGAGACCAAATGACAATGCTGGCCATGATTCTTCCGGGAGTGGCAGTGACCTACAATGGTGAAGAAATCGGAATGGTCGACAAAACTGATATTTCCTGGGAAGACACACATGATCCTCAGGCTTGTAATGCTGGCAAAGATAAATATCAATCACAATCGCGTGATCCCAACAGAACACCTTTTCAATGGGACAATTCTAAAAATTCAGGTATGACAACCATTTCAAACTCATGAAATTTAAAATTGAAATTAAAAATAAATAAAAATATTTCAAATGAAAATAATTACAGGCTTTACGAATGGAACACCATGGCTTCCTGTTCACAGTAACTTTAATGAAGTAAACCTTAAAAGACAAAAGGAAGTGAAAAACTCTCATTATAAAATTTATCAAGCTTTAACCACTTTAAGAAAGAATTCTCCTGCCTTAAAAGATGGTTCTCTGAAAACTGAGGTTTTGGAGGATAAAATTCTTCTCGTTCTTCGAGAACACAAAGACGAAACGATATCACTTATCATAAACTTTTCGGATACAGAAGAACTGACTATCAATTTAAAAACACATCTAGGGAATGCTGACAAGAATCCTGTCTTGCTACTTGCCGGATCCAATTTAGTAAACGCTAACTGGGGGTAATTATAAATTTCATTATTCAGGAAAGATTTCGAAATTTAAAATTTAAAGAAAAACCAAAAACTATTTAAAGTTTTTAAATACACTCATCTCGCTTTACTGTGCAGTTTGTTCTTGTGCCGGCCTCACGGTTGTTCACGCTTGACTGCTTCTGTCTCCCCCCACCCCTGAGCATCCCTTAACGCCCAACAGTGAGCTCGCTCCTCGCTTTAAATCCGGTTCAAACGGGATTTTAATAGCGCCCTTTACTGCACCGATCAGACTCGAGGCCGGCACAGTTACGAGAGATGAGTGAAATAAAATTCTAAATATTTTTTTTCTGGAAAACCATTTTAATGAGTTACGTGTCTTGAATTTCCACACAGTTTGAGTCATTAGGACTTTTTAATTTTTTTAGTTTGGTGATAATGGTATGCTTGTTAAAATTAAAATTTATTGAAAATTTGACACATATTGTCTTTTTTTAAATTTCAGAGAAGCAGTAGATTTGACCAAACTAAAAATTCCAGTCAAATCTTCTCTAGTTCTTTCATCTAAACAGACTGCAAAAGAAGATAATAATTCGGACGGAGGAGCGTTTGCAGTTTTACCTTTAAAAATTATTTTAACTGTGTGTGCAATAATAGCATATCGTCTTCTATAACGAAACAATTTAATTCAAATTAAAAGAACAGTTATAAATATTTTTCATTCAATATTTGACGTTTCTTCCTTTAATGTTAGAAAATTATTTAAAATATATTGAATCAAATTAAATTATTTAATTCAATTATTAAAAACAATTTAAGAATCGATTGTACTTTTTAACTTCAATTAATATTGCACCCAGTTCCAATAGTCTAAGTATTTATTTCTTGTTTTTAATTTCCTAGAAATATGGATCAAATTTGAGATATAAGATTCTTACTCAGGCAACTGACTGATTAAATATTTTCTAATTTTTAAGTTTCAATTTATATGATAGTATAATATAATAGTATTTGAATATTTAAACAAATGAACACAATTGTTTATGTTTTTCGATTACTGCTAAATATAGAAATTGAGTAAATATTTTTCTTCAGTGCCTTGCATTCTTTGACTTCTGTTTTACATCATAATGTTGAGGGACACCGTTTTCTGGTAATAATAGTAATTACTTGTACATAATTGCTCTCGCGTGAGGTAACCTCTGAGAATATATTTTTCAACTATTACGTAATGATCAATAGGACTTCATGTGAATTCTAGTTTTAAGAATAATAAAATTTCCTTATTATTATATTTATTGAAAGAAAATGTTACTATATTGTATAAAGCATTCTCACTATAATATTAAATCTGTATGAAGACTCAGGAAAAAATTGTTCCATTCAACCAAATCGTTTATTTGGATACATTTGGTTAATTTCTCCAATTTTCCATTTTCAATATACAATATACAAAATCGTTTATATTTATAGTTTAACTAAATCTTTCAAAAAGTATTTGGTTAATTAAAAAATGTTTTGATCATTATTTTTCTGACTGAAAAAAATGATTTATCAAACGATATTCTTTTAAAAAATATTATGTAATAGGTTTAAAATACTCTTGTTGATTTCTATTGACCCTCTGGTTATAAAATTTTTGGTGCTTTGCATGAGCTTTAGGGTCGAAAATTTTTTAAAAAACAGTGTTTTTTCTAAAGAGGACTCACATGAGAGTCGAAACATTTGGATAAAAAAACACCGTTTTTTTATAACTTTTAACCCTAAAGCCCATGCAAAGCACCAACAAATTTTAAAATACTCTGTTGTTTAATTAGTTTCGGAATCAATTTAAAATTATTCTCTATTGATAAACATCAGTATTCTACCTTAGTCATTTTAAAAGAGTATTTTCTTTTAGTAATCTACCAGAGGTGAGTTTCATTCCTAGAGATGACTCGAGTCGTGATATCATCATGATTATCAACCTTTCTCATATTGTAATGTACAAAACTGCAGCCCTAGGGACAGGCCAGTAATGAGCTCCATTGTGTTGAGTGTTTTTTTCTCATTTCCATACAAGCTCTTCATTCAAATAGAGCAATTTAGAGATCTTGACATATTAAAATAATTTAAATTAAATTACGTATTAAGTTTTTTAAAATTAAAAGATAGCTATGGTGGTTCTAAAAATATCCTGCCACTCTGTATGAAAACTGAAACAGTTTCAAATAACTGAAGGCACTTGCCTTGAAGTTTCCACATATTTTCACTTGTAATAAAAAGCACAGAAATCATTGAATAAAATAAATTTTCTAAGCTAGGAGATACTTGAAAATAACTAGAACATATCAGAATGTAAATTGAGAATGGAACGGGTTGCAATTGATTCTTCTTTCATGTGATTTTATTTTTCATTCGACTTTGAATTGCAGTTTTTGACGAGAAAACATGAGTGTGAACTTACTTGGAACAAATAAGGAGAAAATGTATGATAAATAAAAAGAAAAATTACCTATTTGGATTGGAAATAGTTTATGAAATTTTAATGTATAGTTAATAGAATTAAATATACATTAAATATACATTAATACATTAAAATATCATAAACTATTTCCAATATGTGTAAGAAAACACTTCGACTTATTAATACTCATTCAAATTTAAACTGTGCTCAAATTCACCCTTTTAATTAATTTTAGTGAAACTTTCAATGTATAATATTTAGTAAATAAAAACACTACAATAACTTATTCGGAAAAAAATACAAAACTGATGGCACAAGTATATGAAGCAAATCTATGCAATTCAAAATATATATGTATATTTTTCAGAAAAAGTGTTTTTTATTGCGGAGTGATGTTTAAGAGTCATTTTGAATTTTTCCATGCGAAAGGGAACGTGATAAACTAGGCTTAGAAGGTTTAAGAGAGGTTTTTCTCGTGGCCGAATTTTTAAAAACTTTTATTTTCAATAATGCTAGTAAAGGGCTTAGTATTATTTATAATGAAGCTCAGACGAAAAATTCCTCATTACAGGAGAGCATAGGAGGTATCGATATAGCATGTTAGTACCACAAAAGTACACTGAGGAAAATAGATATTATAATATAATATCTCATATATTAAATCGTAATATCTAGATATTACACCATAATATCTTAGATGGCTGGCCCATAGTTCAATATCCAGATAATAACATCCCTCCTTTTCACTATCTATTTTTCTCAGTGTAGAATTTTATTTGTCAAAATGTTTTTGAAGCTGAGAGCGCAGCGTTTCACTAAACTTTTAGGGCACTGAGTAACAGGAAAACAAGAAGTTTTGCTGTTAATTACAAAAATTTTAGAATTTTCAGTAGTTGCCATCCATAGTTTCGTTCTTATCTTGCATTTATGAAGGGATGGTTTAACTCGCACTCGAGGATTCAAGAAGATTGCTTGGTAGATATATTACCGCAGACGGAAGGAAGTGGAAAGGAAAAAGCTTATTCGTTCAATGCACTACCTTGTATACTATTTTTTTACTAGCCAACACGTTGATCGTGAGCCGAATGGCGGAAGGCAAATTGGTTCTTCATTTTATTTCATTCTTTTCGGAAATTGGTTCATCCTCTTTGTCTCCTCCGAAAAGAAAAATATTAAATATATTTGCACCGATATTAAGGCAAAATATATAAAATTATATATATATATATATATATATAAATCATGAAGTCGTATTATCT
>JBAGKK010043863.1:0-10386 GCA_037177015.1 Euceroptres primus | reverse complement strand
TTTACTTTACTGTTAAGTTTTATTTAGTTATTATTTATGAATTATTATATATAACGCATAACCAAAACACTGAAAACTAACTGATGCGAACCGACAGAATTATCCGCTTAGATTACTGCGCACTTTGTTGCTACGGTACTTGCGAACTCCGCTGAGCTCCGAGCTCAGCTTTCTCGTCGCCTTGGACCCCTCACCCATGACAAAAATTCCTAGAAGCGGTATACCGGGGCGAAAAAACCGGGGCTTGAGTGTATGATTAACTTTTCTTTTTTCGTATGCATTTTTAGAATTCATTTTTAATTTTAACTCTCGACTTGTTTTTACCATCTTTTGTTTAAATCATCTATTTATATATTTTTTTAGTTTTATATCAACTCTAAATAAAATTTCAATTAATATGAAATTAATAGTAAGTACAATAGTAAAAAAATAGTATTAAACTTAAAATGATTTTTATATTAATAATTAAAATTCCTAAAAATGAATTTTATGTTAATAATTAAAATTACAATATTTCCAATCTTGTGAAATTAAATTTCCAAAAGAATCTTTTATCAATATCGCGCATGCTCTGAAGTTTACCGCCTTCTTAGTTACCGAATAGGAAAGTTTATTTACAAATGGTGGACGTGTAATTAAAATTACTAGAGAAACCCGAAAATGGCAGATAATTCGGAAAATATTCTTTCCCCTTGGGAATCGGAAACTTATATACAAAATTTAGAAGCTTCCGAATTGGAAGATTTTGGCACTAAAAGGTACAAAAACTTTTTTCCTTAAAAAAATTTCGGTTTTTCGATTACAAGACTCTTAGTTTGAAAATTTATTTTTAGACTTTATTTTCAAATTTGAAATTTTTTTTTAGATGGTTCGAACATCATAAAAAGCTAATGTTGCTGAATCAGCAAAGTGTTTTAGAAATCAGTTCCATGAGAGAAGAAAGTATAAAAGAATGGTTTGTTTCTCTCCAAAAAGTAAGAATCTTTAATTATTTATTATTTTGTTTTAATTTTGAATTTTAAAGTAAATTAATATTTTTGAATTTTGAACTATTTTAAACGTGTGGCTTAAGAAAATTTAGAATGCTTTTAGTTTTAGGCTTTTTTGAATTCGGAATGTTTTGAAATTGAAAGCCTTTTGAATTTAGAGCGCTTTTAATTTTTTTAATTTGGAGGCTTTCAAAAATTTGTTGTATTTTAAAGAGGAACGTTTTTAAAATTTGGAACGCTTTAAAATTCGAACGATTCTAAAATTTTTTAATTTCTAAAAAAAAGCTTCTGAAATTTAAACTACTTTTAAAATTTGGAACGTTTTTAAAATATGGAACGCTTTTAAATTTTAACTGCTTTTAAAATTTAGAATAGTTTTTAAAATTAATTTTATAATTAATTTTAAAAACTTTAGAAATTGTGACCCTGTCGAATTCAAATTGCTTTTTAAAATTAGGAAAATTTTTCAAATTAGGACATTTTCCAATTCGGAAGCCTTAAAAAATTGGAACGTCTTCAAGTTACAATTTTTAATTTAAAATTTTTTTTAGGTCCCTGTTTTAATTTACGAAGCGATTCAGATTGCAATTTGGAAGCACAAAGTGTTTCCCTTGCTAATGGAAATGAACAAAGAGCCTACGAATACTTTTATTCTATTCAGTATATTTTATCACGAAGAGGTTGCAGCCTCTTTATTAGAAAATGTGCTATTTCATTCCGAAAGTATCGGAACTATGGACGATTGTGTTCTCGATTTGATTGATTATGCAGTAAATAATATTTCTGTCCTTTTATACGGAGAGAAAGACGAATTCGATTTTATTAAAGATCCAAAGTAAGTTTTTCTTTTATTTAAAAAAAAATTACTCAACTCCAAATATAGAAAATAAAAGTGATTTTAATAAAATTCCTTGTAAAAAGAATAAGATGATTTTAAATTTTGATACGCTTTCAAAATTACTTTTTTATTTTACGTGTTTCCAAATTGTTTCCAAATTTCCAAATTCCAAAATTAAATTGGAAACGCTTCAAAATTTGGAAATATTTCTTGGTAAAAAATTGAAACGAATGAATATATTTTGTGAAATAAAAATCAAGTAACAATTGTTTTTTCAATTAGTTCGTGTTTAGGAGAATTATTGCAAAAAAGGGCAGAATTGGAATTCGATATTGGAATAAAGTGCATTTCTATTCTACGATATTTAGCAGAATTTGCAGACAGTCTTCCACTTTGTGGATTATCCAGGATGCTTTGCACTCACGATGTTCCGTATTTATTGTGCCAGCTTTTGGAATTGAAGCCTTGGACAAAAAATGTTGATGGTACAAAAATTCATAGTTTAAAAATATTTTTAAAAAAGTTCAAAAATATTTTAAATTCGAGAGTTAAGAAAAGTTTTAACTCTATAATATAATTTTTTAACAATGTTAAAACAAATTTTTAATTATTTTTTAATAACTCTAGATAAGTAGTTTTTAATTTGAAAATATTAGAGTTGACAAATTTTTAACTTAAAAGTATTTGAGTGTTAAAAAATTCCACTTGGAAAATATTTAACTGTTAAAAAATTCTACTTGAAAAATATTTTACTGTTAAAAATTCTACTTGAAAAATATTTTACTGTTAAAAAATTCTACTTGAAAAATATTTTACT
This sequence comes from Euceroptres primus, assembly GCA_037177015.1. Taxonomy (NCBI): domain Eukaryota; kingdom Metazoa; phylum Arthropoda; class Insecta; order Hymenoptera; family Figitidae; genus Euceroptres; species Euceroptres primus. The sequence continues at coordinate 7,742 of JBAGKK010043863.1, read as the reverse complement.
GTTAAAAAATTCCAGTTAAAAAATATTTCACCTTTTATTTATTGCTTCATAAAGTTTTGAGTAAAAATCTCCTATTTAATTTGAATTTCAGAATTTATTTTTTTTATATTCAAATTTGAGTGAAAATTTAGTTTTATCGAATTTAAAATCATATTAAAATTATTTTTAAATTCACAAACTAAAATCCTAGAAATGGAATTTAAATTAATTTTCGCTTTTACAATTTGGTTTCAAATTTTATTAAAAATTTTAAAACAGGACAAAATATGATTTACGATGGAAAATGGGAGAAAGTGAAATCAACAGAGGAAGATAAAATTTATAAAGCTGAGGGACAAGTTTGGTTTGGTTTGAGAGAAATTCTTTTGAATCCCAGATGTTCTCCTTATTACGAAATCACCGAATTCCGACTTTCTCAATTACTGAAGGTGATTATTTAATAAAAAAATACAATTTAAACAAATTATATTTAGAATAAAATATAAATTACATGTAATTTTTTAACGTTTTTAAGTTAGCAATGCATTTCAATTTGTATTGCATCTTTTTCTTTTATAATTAATCAATAATATAACTGATAATAATGAGAGGAAAAAAAATTAGTTACAGAAATTTATGCACGAACCTGTTCTTGATCAAATTGCTCCACTCGTAGATTTGAGAAGATGGTTGAGTCTTTTGAATGTGTCTTCTCAGACTTCGAATACACAACGACCCATAAATGTGGAAATGATTCCTCAGGTATAATTTAAAAAATACCTTATTAAAATCAAATAATTTGAAAATAAATAACATAAATTTAGTTTTCAAGAAAAGTATAAATAAATAAAATATTATATATTTTTCTTAGGTACAAAATAAATGAATCAAATTATATATAAATTTTAAGTTTACTTATTTTTTTCTTGAAAAATAAATTTGCATTATTTTATTTTCAATTTATTTGATTTTATTTCTGTCGATTGATTGATATTTAAAATTTTTACACTTACAATTTTTTAGTCGCTCTAAATTCAATTTCTTTCAAATTTGAACGCTTTTAAAATGAAAATGTTTTCATTTTTCGAAGGGTTTTAAACTGGAATTTCAAATACAATGCTTTAAAAATTAAACTTCTTTCAAATCTCTAAAGCTGTTTAAAATTAAATTTCCTGTAAAGTTTAATAAAAATAAATGTGTTTTCAATTCAAAATAATATTTAACTTCGATTTATATTCAAGTTTTGAGCCTTTTAGAATATTTAAACACTTTTAAATTAGTATTCTGTTAATACAGAATTTTAAAATAATTGATTTTAGATAAGAACTTCGATAATGAACAAGCACCACAAAAAGTGGAAAAGACTGGCAAAATACCAGTCGAAAACTCTGTTTACAAAAAATATCGATGAGATAAAAGCAACAGCGCAAATTTTGAGCGAATCCTACGATATGGAAAAACTGGAAATTGTTGATGGAAAGAAATGTTTTCTCTGCAAAGACGTCGCTAAAAAACGGTGTTCCAAATGCAAAGAAGCTTGGTATTGCGGAAGGTAATCCCAAATTTAATTTCTTCTTCGATTTTTGAGTAAAATAAAAAAAAGGTATTTTAATTAATAGGTAATTTAATTTTAATTAATAGGTAATTTAATTTTAATTAATAGGTACTTTAATTTTAATTACAGGGAATGCCAAGTGAAAGACTGGCAGAATCACAAGGACGTCTGTTCCGAGATTGAAAAATTTAAAGAAACGAATGATTAGAACGTATATTGCGTTACTTCAAATATTTAAAATAGCATTAAATATTAAAAGTAAGTCATTAAGTTGGTTTTAACACTGAATAAAAATTAGATTTAAACACAAAAATAAGTAATTTATAAAACATTTAAAAGATTGAATTTAAGTGTTTTAAAATTTAATAGCACTTTAAATTTTAATAATTTAAATTTGAATGTTTTCTAAATCTAAAAAAAATAAATTTAAAGAAGCACTCAAATTGTCAATGATAAAATTTAATTAATTTTAAAATTTAAAAATGTTATCTTTAAATCGCCAAGAATTTAAAAGCATTCAAAAATTAGTCATTCCAAATTTTAAATCGTCCCAAATTTGAAGTCGTTCAAAATTAAAAACGATCACTTTTTTAAAGCGCTCATAATTTGACGTTCTAAAAAATTGTAAAGCCCTTAAAAAACTTTTCAAAATTTAAGGCTTGGCGCCCGAAAATTTAAATTCTTGTGTTTCCTCTTGAAAGTGAAATAAACCAATGCAGAGATTTTTGACAAAATTTATTAAAGATACTTAATGTACAGTGTTTTGTTTGAGGTACGTCCTTTATCGGAGTTTCCAGTCCTGGAAAAAATCCGAAAAGATTAGTAAATTTGAAGTGAGAAAAATCCCTTTAGGATTTTTAGTTTGAAAATATCAGAAAGGCGTAGATCAGCAGAGTTTTTGTATTTTTGGGTTCGCCTCAGAAGAGGGAGCCTAGACTTTCATCATTTAATTTTTATTTTATTTATGAATTATTATCAAACTGATTTTTCTTTTTTTTTCACGAATTTTTTAAGCGCTCCAAAATTGAAGGCGTTTTAATTTTTAAGCTTTCCAAATTTACAAACGTTTCAAATTAAAGGCATTATGAAATTTAAAAGCCTTTCAATTTTAATTGCGTTTGAATCTTAAAAGCGTCTCAAGTTTAAAGGCGTTCTAATTTTTAAAACGCTTCTTATCTAAATAACCTAAATTCGAAAGAAATCAATTGAACAGTTAAGTGCAACAAGTTTCTTTTTTCATTTTCGAAGGCCACTTTTTTTAAAAAAATGTTCTCGTGAAATTAAAACAAATCAATTCAGAAATTTATTACGAATATGTTTAAAAATATACCTTAATGCGCAGTATTTTGCTTAAGGTACTCCATCAAAACGTCCTTGGCCGGAGTTTCCTCTCCAAAGTCCTAAAAAAAGAGAATTCGCAGATTAGTAATTTGAAAGGAAAAAAAATCTTTTAGAATTTTTATTTTGAAAATATCAGAAAGGCACAGATCAGCAGGGTTTTTTTGTATTTTTGGGTTCTCCTCAGAAGAGGGAGCCTAGATTTTCATCATTTTATTTTAACTTAATTAACAAATTTCTTTTTAAAACTTATTTTCCATTTTATCTTGAAAAAAACAATTTTTTTACGAATTTTTCATTTTATCTTTGAAAAATTGAAGTCAATACCTTAATTACAACGCAAGAGCAGCCGACGACTTTTCTCGCTTTGCCTGCGTTGTCGATTTTGCACAGACCAGCCCACTCGCCCAATTTCTTGTTGTTGTCGACTTTAATAAGCGGAATTTGGTGCTCGTTGCACAGAGCCTGCACCAACTTTTTGTACATCGCCTCGTCGCAGTTTTCGGCGAGGATACACAACATCGCTTGTCTCCTGAAATTCAGTCAATTCATTTTAATTTACAATATTAATAAACTAACTTAAGATCCAAGAAATTTTTAAAATTAGATGCGCAACAAAATTACAGTAAACTGAATTACATTAAAAAAGTTATTTAACTATAAATTAACTTAAGGTCCAAGAAATTTGTAAAATCAGATGTAAAACAAAATTGAATTAAATTAAAATAGATAATAAACTATAAATTAACTTGAGGACGACGAAATTTGTAAAATCAGATATAGAACAAAATTACAATAAATTGAATTAAAATAGTTATTAAATTAAAAATTGTACTTCTTTGGGAAATTTCTGGATTTTAAAAACGAAACACAAAGGATTCGACTTCATATATATTGAAAACAAAAACAAACAAAAAACAGGACAGGGAAAATAGAGATTATTACTTGTCGAGAGATTTCGCAGCCTCATGAAGTCCATGAACGACTCCATCGTGGATCAGAGCATTTTTTAACACTTCTTGAAGTGCTGTATTTATGTCCATTGGACCTCCAGCCGTCACTGCGGAGGGAACATCATCGCTGAAAATCAATTTATACCGTGAAATTCGAGAAAAAGACCAATTTAATGATTAATTAATTAATTAATTTCAAAATTCCCTGAGTTTCTCCCCTGACCAATTTTTCATTTTCCCTGACCGATATCTACCGTTATAATTAAAATTATATAATACAGGGATCAGTCAGAGTGTCTAGCGATCAGGCAATTTGAAATTCCAGGGTTTTCCCCGGTCAAATTTTTTATTTTCCCGATCAATTTTACATTTTTTATTTACAGTTTTTTCTAGATAACTCATAGGTTAGCATTTTAGTATTTAGCATAGGTTAGTACACACTATCATTTTTTTCCTATCCTAAACATAAAATTACACACTTTTTTTTTACATTTCTACAAAAATAAAAATTAATAGGGGCCGAATTAATTTCAAATCGGGCAGGCTGTGCAAGTTTAAGTCACAGGAAATTTTTATTCAACTTAATTTTAAACTCAAATTTGTTCCAAAATATTGGTTTATTAATATAGAAACTAACGTAATGATAAAAAAGCTCATGATATTTCTCTTTATTTTGTAGATTGAACGATATTTCACGAAAGAAAAAAAAGTTCGTTCATTTGAACGTTCAAAACTTCAGGAATAAGTTCAGAAAATTTTAGACGATTCTAGAAGAATCTGGAATATTCTAGTACATTTTGTAGAATTTTTAAGGATTCTTTAAACTTGCATTACGAATTCTTTAAGATTGTATAAGATTATTGAAGCAGAATCCAGAAGATTCTAAAAGATTATGAAAGAATCCAGAAGAATTTAAATGATTGTAGATTTTAAAACATTCTAGAATATTTTGGAGAATTTTAACTTTTAACAGATTTCAGATAACTTTTGAAGATTTTAAAGAATTTGAGAGAATTTCCGTAATCTTTCGTAGAGTTTGAAGGATTCTAAAAGATTCTGGAAGATGACGAAAGTATTCAGAAAATTTTAGAAGATTCTGGAAGAGTTTAATATATGTTGTAGAATATTGAAGAATTTTGGGATATTATTTTTTAAGATTATTATGGGAGAACCCAGGAGATTCTAGAACTTTCTCAAATATTTTGGAGAATTTTTAAGGATTTTAAATCCAATTTAAAGATTCAGGAGGATTTTAAGAGATTTTAGGAGACTTTCGTAGATTTTGAAAATTTGGAAATAATGGAAAATTTAAGAAAACATTAAAAGAGTTTTTGAATGGCACAAGTGTCCATTTCTCATAATTCTTGGAAAATTATTCGGAGTTTTGAACATAAAAAGGGGAAATAGGGAGGAAAAGAAATGAAACTTTAAAAAAGTGACTTTAGAAGATTTTGAAAATAATAGCAGAAAGGGAGAAAATAGGAAAGAAGGGGACTGACTGTGATCCCTGTTAATATCAGATTTTTTAAATATTATAATTATATAATTATAAATGTTAAATTATAATTATTTTTCTACTTAAATACTTAGAATTTTTTATTTTTGCCATTTAAATACTTAGAAATTTTTTTAACGCTTTCCAATTTAAATCATTTTCAAGTTTAGAATATTTTCAGAACTGAAAAGCGTTTAAATTTGGAATGTTTTTAAATTTGAAATGATTAAAAAATTTATAAAATTTGGAGCGCTTTCCAATTTGGTATGTTTTCAAATTTAGAAAAATTTCAAAAATCTGAAGTTATTGAATTTGGAAAGTTTTAAAATTGTGGACACACTTATATCAGCAACTTTTTAAATATTTGACGCTTTCGAATTTGTGATATTTCCAACTTTGAAACAATTTAGAGGATGGAAACGCTTTCCAAATTAGCAATATTTTCAAAAGATGAATTTCAAAGTTGGAAAGCTTTTAAATTTTTGATGCTTTAAAACTCGAAACGCTGTTCAAGTCTGTGACACTTTCCAATTTGAATAATTCAGCAACTTTTTAAATTTGGGACGCTTTAGAGTTTGTAATATTTATGAATTTAGAGTAATTTAAAGGATGAAAAAACTTTAAGAATTATAAATTATGGAGCGGTTTCCAATAAGCAATATTTTCAAATTTGGAACAAAACTAAAAAAAACTGGCTTTTTGAATTTTATTTGTTAATAAATGCAAGAAAAACGTTTATAAGGACTCAATAAATAAATTACCATTATTATCCTATTGAATATTTATAAGTGCAATAGAAAATATTCCCTCTTTGCAATTTAAATACTTTTGAATTTGGAACGCTATCTAATTTAGAATATTGTGAAATTTCTAATATTTTTAGAACTGGCAAGCTTTTAAATTTAGGATGTTTTGAAATTTAGAATGATTTCTAAAAATTATAATATTTGAAGCGCTTTCCAATTTGGTATGTTTTTAAATTTAGAACATTTTCAAGAATGGAAAGCTTTTAAATTTTGAACGCTTCAAAATTTTCGACACTAATAAAATCCGGCAACTTTTCCAATTTGAGACGATTTCGGATTTATAATATTTTTAAATTTACAATTTCAAAGTTGGAAAAGCTTTTGAAAAACTATAAATTTTGGAACGCTTCCCAAATTAGCAATATTTTCAAAAGAGGAATTTGAAAGTTGTGAAGCTTTTAAATTCATCCCAATTTTTAATACCTTCAAATTTAAAACACTTTCAGTCTTTCACGGTTGGAAACCTCTAAAATATAAATATTTTTAAAAATTCAACATTTTCAAAGTTTAAAACCCTTAAATTTCAATGTTATAAAATTAACAAGCCCTTGAAACAATAAATTTTGAGTTTTTGTTTCACGAAATTTTTTTCCGAAAAACTTCCCGTCAGCGAATTTAAAAAATAAATTTAATACTGAACAAATAAAACTCCTCTGAGTTTTATTTATATATTTATATAAGTACCTAATGAGGAGTCTAAAACTCCTCAATGAATGAAATAAGTCACAGATCGATTAATATAATTAATGTTTAATTAATGAACAGAAAAAGCTTTTATGTGAAAGAGGTTATGTTTCAAAATTGACATGTGGACATTTCCACAAAAATTGCACAAAAACACTTTTTTTCTAGTACAAATAATTGAAAATACAATAAAACTAAAACACTGTTATTAAGACTTTGGTTGTAAATTATGTAAATTGTAAAAATACGGTGAGTAAAATTTCAGAAAATAGACAACTTACGTTTCGACGTCGGACATGATTCCAGGCGAATGGAAAGCTGAAATAAATACACGAGATTAAAGTAAATTGATTAAGGGTTTTGATCCAATGTTAATATTTTAATGAAACGCGAAGATGTCATTGAAAAAATTAGATTTGAAACACTAGATGTGATGATTACCTTTTCTTAGCAGGAAAGAGATATTACACGCGTGGTTTTCGTGCCATGATGGCAGCCGGGATAAACTACAAGTTTGCCAACATTATTTCATAATAAAATTATCTAGGGATATATAAATTTTTATTTTTGCTGTCCAAAAAACCACAAAGAAAAACTCAAAATATGATAGAATCACGACTCTATAATAGAAAAAATTATTTGACAACTTTATAATGAAATCAATTGTTTATAGATTTTCTTTCTACAATTATTTTTGAATAATTTATCCAGAAAAATTCTTCTAAAGTTGGCAGCAGTTCCCTTTTTTATCCGTCGGTAATACAGATTTTTACTTACTTTCCTGAAGATAAAGCAGGTTTTGGATTACATACATATTATCCTAGATACGGCAAGGATCAGTGGTGGGGACGGCCGATATATATAGCTAACTACATTTTCGCCTATATCGAGGTGCTGCTCTCTTCAACTTTTCGCCGTTTCTATGGCAACCG
>JBAGKK010043831.1:0-10388 GCA_037177015.1 Euceroptres primus | reverse complement strand
ATATATATATGTATCTTTATTATAGTCCTCCCTTTTACGGGTTCTGGAGTCTTCCATAGCCATTAAAACGTCACATCTCCATTACAGAAAAATTTTCTCCATTTTCTGACTTCTGTATACTACCCCTTCAACCAATACCGTTATAGCAGGAAACGGAAGCCCTAACCCTTACCTACTCTATAGACACTCTCACACATAACGCTCCTACTACATTCCTCACACCGATAACTAATTCCACGCACAATATTGCGCCTCTACTTCTCTTATTCACATAAAAATATCTCCTTTCTACCCTGCCTATCCCCCCCCCCCTCTCTTTCTTACATTACCCTTTTCAGCACGGGAAAGCCACCTTACAGAATCATCGTAGCATACACAACCTGATCCCTCTCTGTCCACAAAATACTTCTATCATTTACTTCCTTTTCTTAAATCGCCACACTAGAAAACAACGTTTTCCCTAAATCCCGATACTTTCTATCCTACCCCCTACCCCCCCTCTCTTTCTCTCCACGCACAACGCTCACATCTCTTGTCTCTTCAACGCTTTTCTCGTACTTATACTTTTTCTACTCTAGTCAGGTCAATGTATCCCTCTGCGCCTGCGCTTCTCACCAAATTCCTTTGTCATCCTAACCTCAAAAGATGCACGTGACACTTTTTCTAAATCCTATTCGTCTTCTTAAATCGTCTCCCCCTTCGACTCTTTCACTTTAACGTTATCCTTACTCCAACCTTCACATGTTAACGCCTTTTCTCACCACTTAACCTTCTCACACTCTCATTAATCAAGAAAAACTAACATCGCTTTGCCTCTCCGTTCACTCGCTACCACGGAAACACCGGCAGTCAGAAATGTGTGAGTTGTAAAGTTATAAAAAAAATTGACAATATTATATGTATACAATTTTTTATTTAAAATATATGAGAAATAAAACCTTTATAGGTACGTGTAATTCAGCACTAAATTTGAATTTTAATACCATTTTTCTAATTATAAAACTATTTTTTTATATAGTTATATAGTTTTCATAACGATCTTTTGTAAATGATTATTGTTTTGTAACTTTGCAAGTGAATCCGTGATAAAGGAAGTTCAAAATTTTACATCCTAAAAGTATAGTTTAAGAATAGCAAGGAATAAATAGCGTTTATAAATAAATATTGTGGTCTGCTATAATATAATATGGTCTATGTAATAAAATTATTAATTACCGGACAACAAATATTTTTCTCCAATTTCTTCTTTAGAATTTATACACACACTTCTAGATTTTCCACTGTATATTCTAAATTTGACAGAGTAACTTTGTTTCATAAGAAAACAATTTTAGAACATGGAAAAAAATTAAAATTGTTCAGCTTCCTTTTTTTTCAAAATGTCGAAATGCGAACAAATTCTTCATTTTAAAATGTTAAAAACAATTATAACTCATTTATATTACAGTAACCTACTTAGTTTAGCTTTTCATTATTAATTTATTTATTTACTTGTTACATACAATAGTTTTATAATTAGAAGAATGGTTTTAAAATTCAAATTTTCTGTTGAATCACATCTACCTATAATGGTTTCATTTCTCATTCATTTAAAATAAAAAATTATATAAATACAAAAACGTTAATTTTTTTACAACTTTACAACTCACACATTTCTTATTGTCTTTGTAATATATTCGCTCGTACAATTTTTATCTCAAAAAAATTCAAATTTGATCATGGAGAAATGGGAATTTTTTTATTAGATAGGGAAAATCTTCATTTTTCAAAATCAATAAAAATCTGAAAATCGATTTTTCGTTCGTAAGGCTGGTTTCTTCTTTCCACATCACATATACTCCTAACAAATGAATGTTATTACTTCTAAAAGTCATCATAACCTCTTCAACACGAATATCACAACTCTTTTTTCGCATTCTCAACTACAGCACTCTTCCTTTTATTAACATTAACTCCGTATATCACTTTTCACACACAATTATTTCTAACATTTTTAGAAATACGCGCTCAGGCTCCAAAAATGAGGCTCATGAAATCTTAAGCCACTATTTATACCTGAAAAAACGGCAACTGTCAAATTTCTGGACTTTCGTTCATGGTCTGGAAAATCCGAACATTCCAGCATGCCCGTCTCTCGAGATACAACAGCTGACCCGATGACAGGTTCAGAGATTTTCAGCTCATGTCCTCGCTCGAATTATAATTTTTACTAATAACAATTTTCGCGTCGGCTCGGGTTTTCATGTTAAAAATAAACAATTCGGTAATAAAAAACACATACTAATTGCTGCGCATGCAAAGTTAGTGCCGTTTCTGCGCCAAAAACTGCAAGTCTTGCCCTCTCTTTCTTACCTATGCTTTTACACTCATGCACGATCTCATGTTAATTTGCACATTTCTCGTCTCGGATTAGAGACGAAATTTCCTTTTTTTCAAAAAGAAATGTTTTTTTTCTACTCTTCTGACACCTCAAAGCTCCTTCCGAGCTGCATGCAAATTTACCAATCCAATTATTCCGACCTGAATACCTCGAGATTGAAAGTAACGGGTAATTACGGAAATTACACAATTTCCGCCATTTTTTTGACATGGGTCTATCAGCCTTGTAACACCTGAATAGTATTAACAAGTTACATTTCAGAATGAGTCCAAGTAGACGATATGCGATTATAAGAAAGGGTTTCGTAGCCCATTCTACCTCCCCCTTCTTTTTTCATCATCTACATTTTTCTCTCCTCCTTGTCGCTTCCCCTGCCCTTTCAACCTTTCCCTATACCCTCTTCATCACCATGTCACTTAGTAACGATTCATAGCAATGTTTGTTATGGGGTTGGTTTTCTCAGCATATACCCAATGAGAAATTAACAAATGGCATAGTACAGCGCCAATACTGCTTGGAGTTGGAGCGATACTGACCGCCAGCGTTGGCACAATATTGGCATAAGTGTAAAATGATAACACTTCACAGTACAGATTTTACAACGTTGGACCAGTACTGGAAAATAATACTGGCGTAGTACCGGTAACAGAAAAAGTCGATGAAAAATCCGTCTCCAGCCGGGAATCGAGCTCGGATCCTCTAAAGTACGGGTCGAGTGCATTGCCACTGCGCCTAACAGCCATAAGAGAATCGGAGTAAAACCCGTTACTTAACTCTGAGCCAGGCGAAGCGTATATCCCCACTCTTTTAGATTCACATGTGATTAGTCGGCGACAGCACGGTTAGCCACAGTATAATTTCGTTATTACAGGTGTACCAGGCCAATACTGGCTATCCGACCGTTGGAAAATTGTACTGGCAATGTAGCATGCCAATTGTCAACGCTGGAGCTATACAGAAATTTCCCATTGAGGTAAAACTTATCTCGGGTGCTCAATATTTTCCCTCTAAAGCTGTACGAATAATAAATATTTAAAATTTGAACCCTCTACCTTGAATACATTTGATATTATGAGCGGTAAATGACGGATGAATGGAATCGAATTTGCGTATAAGGATTTCTGCCATTTTACTATGCAAAAGTGTAGTAAATTTACAATAATAGTATAGGAATCTTATATTGCAATACATGTATAGTGAAATTGCAATACATGTATAGTAACTTTGCAATAAAATTTTCTTTAATTATAATTCACGCTTTTTATTATTTATTATCGGAGTCATTTGCATTAAAGTAACATAAAGTATTATTTTCTAATTAAGCTATTCTGATGGAAAACAGCGTTAGTTCAGGAATCACTGACAATATCAAGAAATAACAAACTGAACCTAAAAGTCACTTTTCGTATCAGAAATTTTCGCATTTAGCTTCCGTTTTCAGGCAAAGGTTCACTTATACGTCATACTTCATTGTTAGTTTATTTACGAGCAAACGTTTTAAAAATTTATCTTTTAATTTCGAATCTATTTGCAAGATTAACCCAATTCACAAGAAAGTATCATTCCCTGAGAATACAAGGTGCTAAACTGTATAGCAAAATTACTAAAACATATGTAATAAAATTACTTAACGTTTAGGCAAACTACATCCAATACGTTTAAAGTAAAATTGCTACAGATTTCATAAAAATAAAGGTCAAGAAACCTATGAAATACGCGTGTCAGGGTGATTGATCCCTGCTGAATTCGAAAATCGCTGTTTGCAAGTCGAAATTTGGTCTGAAAGCCCGAAATTCAAGATGGTGGCCATCCGGGCACTTGAATATAACAATTCGTTTTTTCTAAGTGTTTCTTTGCTTGAAAATATTATTTTTTAAAATTATTTTTTCATTCTTATATAAATTAACATACCTATACAAAATAATATTTATAAAAATTTGTTATAAACAATTTGTTCATAAAAAACTGTTTTTAGACAAAATTTGGAATGTAACCACAGAGTACAAATAGTAAAAAAAAGTTTTTAATAAAAGTTATTTATTAAATAATCATATTGCATTTTTTAAAATTAAAAACAACCCGTAAAAAAGCTCACATCTTGATTTATTTTATGAAAGTCAGACAATATTGAAGTAACCGAAGCACTGAATAGATGATTCCTCCATAGGTAGCACAACATATTTCCAGAATGTTGCAGGAATTTTCCACTGGAACGTTTTGTGTACTCCACTGGAAGGTTCCAAAATTTTTTTTCAGAAAACAATTATTTTGAAATATATTTCTGGCATGGTGGAAACCACGAAAAGCTATCGCCCAGCAGTTTTGAATCTTGATATCCTAGAGAATGTACCCTTTACCTTCAATTGAAACATTCAAGACTAGGCGAACATTTACCTTATTACCAGGACCTTCCAGTAATATACCAGTAGAATATACCAAATCCGTCATCGGAATATTTCTGGAAGTTTCTGGGAATATGTTGTGCTATCTGGGTACCGTCATTTTATTTTTTCAATTGATAAATATGAAGGTAAGAAATGTATGTAAATAATCGGTCAACAAAATATGACTTATGTGTTCATGGAATGAGATATATCATTTCCAGAGTAGTTTTCCGTGCTGAATCCAAATGTGGCCTCGCTTTTTCCCAGCACGTCAGGTTTTTGAGATTTTTTCAGTTAAAAATTTTTTCGACAAATCACAAATCGCACGATAAAAGAGTGTACAAAAATTTTTAAACAGAAAGCAATACATGATTTCGATGTGCTTCTTAACGCAAAATCTATTGATGGTTTTGTTTTTTGATATCCTGTACAGTTCCTAAGATAACTAAAAAAAAGTACGAAAAAAATGGTTTTATAAAAAACCTTATATTTAACTAAATATCATTTATTTTTTATTTAACTACATGTCATTCTCTTCTTTTTTTCTATGCAGAAAAAATTTCAAAAAAGTTTATAGTTTCAGCTGTAACTGTTCAAAAGATACATACTAGAGAAGTTGTCTCTTTTTATAGAGTTGCCAGTTTGACGGCTATCAAGTACTTGCGGCGAATTATTGTACTGTTTCATTGCATTAAAGTCTAAAATATTTAGCGTTTATTCATTGATGCAAATAAACATAGTTTAAAAGCTGTTCTCTTGCACAATGGTAATGAATATCCATCAATACCCATCGCCCATGCCACCAATATAAAAAAGTGCTGTGCCGTTATGAAATTTATACTTGACAAAATAAATTACAAATCATATGAGTGGTCCATCTGTGGCGATTTTAAAGAATTCTTCTCGGATCGCAATCTGGCTATACAAAACATTGTTGCTTTTTATGCATCTGGGACATCACCAGATTATAATCTTAAAGTTCGGCCAGACCGAAAGCCATTTGAACCAGGAAAAATGAACGTTGCTCAAAAACCACTGGTTGATCCTCAAAAAATCTTACTACCACCATTATATGTGAAGCTCGACATCGTAAAAAATTTTGTCAAAGCGATGGATAAAAATGGAGAAGGTTTCCGTTTCTTGAAAACAAAATTCGCTAAGCTTAGTGAAGGTAAAATCAAGGAAGGAGTTTTTCAAGGACTACAAATCCGACAACTGATGTTGGACTGTGATTTCTAAAAGAGCTTAACTGAACTTGGGAGACAAACTTGTTTGCCAGTAAAAGCTGTTATAAACGATTTCTTAAGGAACACGAAATCCAGGAACTAAAAACACCTGGTGAACACTATGCTGCAGAACTTCCAGGAAATGAAAGTGAACATGTCACTAAAGATTGACATTCTTCATTCTCACTTGGACTTCTTCCCAAAAAATTTGGGAGCAGTTAGTGATGAACACGGGGAAAGATTTAATCAAGAAATCGCTGAAATCTAAAAGAGATACCAAGGTAAGTGGAGTGTTAACGCTTTAGCAGAATACTTCTGGAGTGTCATGACTGATTAACCAAATGCTCATCATCGTCGAGCATGCAAGAGAAAAAGTTTCTTGTCAGTAGTAGCAGCTTATAATCATTTTTCGACAGGAGCTAACAGCCAATAATAAAGAAGGTATATTTTAAACTTTGTAAATACTGTAAACTCTGTAAATATTATAAATATTGCAAATATTGTAGACTTTAATGCAATGAAATACAAGAAATAGTTCAATAATTCGCCTCAAGTACTTCTAAGCCGTCAAACTGGCAACTCTATAGAAAGAGACAACTTCTTTGCTATGTATCTTTTGAACAATTACAGCTAGAACTATAAAATTTTTAAAAAATTTTTCTGCATCAAAAAAGAAGAGAATGACACGCAGTTGACTAAAAAATAAATGAATTCAGTTAAATACAAAGTTTTTTATAGAACCATTTTTTTCGTGTTTTTTGTAGTTTTTCCTAATAATCTCAGGAACTGTACAAGATATCAAAAAAACAAAACCATCGTTCGATTCTGCGTTAAAAATGCATTGAAGTCATGTATTGCTTTCTGTTTAAATATTTTTGTACACCCTTTTATCATACGATTTGTGATTTTTCGAAAAAAACGTTTAACTCAAAAAATCTCAAAAACCTGACGTGCTAAGAAAAAACAAAGGCCAGATTTGGATTCGGCCCAGAAAACTATTCTGGACTTGATATATCTTATTCCATATACATAATAGGGGTCTTTTAATAAACAGCAGCAGTTCGACACCCCCGCTTTTTCTAATCGAAGTATCTTCATATGTATGTAAACATTATTTTATTCAATCGTTAAATGATTGTGAAATTTTATTTTTTATGATCAACTGTTTTCAATATTTTGATGCACTTTTGGATAAAAAATGACACAACCCACTCAGATGAAAGTTTAAAGTTTACCTAGTAATATGTAACAGTGTGCAGTTGTCGACTTTTTGCGAGATGAATAAGTTTAATGTTCAACTGTTTTGAAGTCTAATATTTTTCTCCAAAGTAGATCACAACATTGCAAATAGTTTGGAACTGTATTTTTATAATAATATAGAGCTGTGAATTATATAATATATTGATCAAAACTTCCAAAGAAAAAGTTACACGTTGAAACAGTTAAACATTTAAATTCTAAAATAATAGTGGCTCACAACATTGCAAGCAGTTGACAAGTCCATACTATTGCGAAAGTGTAGTTGAAAACTGTTTACAATGTTTTGAGTCACTCTTATTTTAGATTTTCAACTCTTTCGAAGTATAAATTTTTCTTTCAAAGTTTTGATGGAAATATTGTATAATTGGCAGCTCCATATTCTTATATAAATGTAGTTGCAAACTGTTTGCAATGTTGTGATCATGAAGTAGTAAAGAAGACGTACCTTCCACAGGAGTATTCAATTGTTTTGGCAGCGTTTTTCCGGAAAAGATATCAGCAGAAACTATAGCAAATCAGCAACTACTGCCCATAGAGACAACTATTGGGTTAAAGTGCACACATTAACAGCATTTTAAAGTTTTACATTTTTCCTCCAGTAGTTGGCACTGCTATCGGTAGTCACTTTTAGCTACAGGAATTATGACGGCAAATTGCAATCATTCCAAATATGTACATTAGATACAGTCTGTCCCATAAGAGCATGGCGCGCAAAAGTCTACGAAAACTACTCACTAGGTATAAATCATGGTTATGATCTGAAAGAGAACTATTAACTCTGCTACGTAATATATTGAAGATGCCACAATTCCTTCAATATTATTTGTGAGCATTCATTTCTTTTAAAGAGTCTGATATACTGGCTCAGAAAAACAAAAAAAAACAGGTTCAAACGACACGTTCGACGTCACATTCTGTAAACAATCTTACAAGAACGTGAATCACTTTAAACATAAAGTGTGAAATGTAAGCTTGAAAACTATTCCTAGAAATATTTAAAACCTGCAGTGGTGGCGAAGTTATTTGCTAAAGAAAGGAATAGTGGAATTTGCACACCTTACTGAGCTTTAAATTCGATATCTGCATGAAAACTAGTCAAAGTAACTTCAAAAATAGCTCATTCGAAATAGAATTTTTCAGAGAAAATAATCATTATGACGAAGTATAGTTGTCAGGTTCAGAAACAAAATTATTTAATAAACTTTCATTAAAAATTGAGAAAGCGAAGAAAGTGAAAATCGAGATTTTCACTGTTTTCTATTCTAGTCAATATCTTCAAAGCCAGTGGTTTTATTTTAATTCAAAAGTGATCAATTTGAAGCTTGTTTTATGTAAATTAAGCCCACAAGTTTTCATCAAATTCCGATTATGTTGCTTTAAATGGCAGAAAATTGAATATAATTTGTCTTATTTATGTCTAAAATTGACTTTAAAATGTTAGATGACTCAATCAGTCGTCGATTGGAAAGGTCAATTACAATGAAAACGAGCAAATGTTAACGTTTTGGTCCTGAGTTTGAACCCTCTTCAGTAAATATTGTATTATAGTCAAAATCTGAAAGACAAAATCAAAAAAGTCTAACATGACAAACAATTGTTTGAACAAATAATTTTATTATAGTCAAAATCTGCAAGACAAAATCAAAAAAGTGTAACATGACAAACAATTGTTTGTAACAAACGCCTGTGAGCTTGGGAAAAATGAATTGAAAACAGCATCTTTTTAGATAACAAATTCCGCCAACGACAAACTAATGAAGCTTTCGAGCTAAAATTTTAACTACTTATTAAGGGTGCAAAAAGCTTTAAAAATCATGAATTTCAAGTATCTCCAATGAAAACTGTATTAATTACTAGAAATTGAAAAAAACGGTCAATTTTGACCGTTTTTGAGCTCTCGCGTATACACAAATTATCGGAACTTAATGCGACTGATTTCAGAAAAATTTAAAAAGTTCAGGTATCAAATTCGTCTAAACTTAGCGATTTTGTGCTTAAATATTTTGTGCTTTGTTTTCTAGACCAGAACTATTACTTTTGTATAAAAGAAATTTGTTTAAAAGACAGTTACAAAATTGTTAAGGTGTTGTGGTTAAATTTAGAAAATTGTCGGATAAATGACTTATGAAATTTCACTAAAAGGCGATTCAAGTGCAACTTCTCAGTATTACAGAGGCACTTATTTTGTCTGTCTAGAAAATTTAAAAAAAAGAAAAATTACTAAACGGATATTGTCTGAATATTTTTCTAGTCCAGTCTGTGGACTCGTAAATTTTGTAGATTTAATACAATGAAAATTTCCTAAGTCCAAATAATAACTTTAAAAAAATTTTGATCGTGAGTTAGGACAAAACTTTTAGGTTCAAAAGTTACACTTGAAGTATTGTAATGGCTGAGTTTTAAGATATGATGATCCTTGTGAATTTCTCGAAGTCGGATAAACGACTTACAAAATTTCAACTAAAGGCTATACGAGTGTAGAATTTTTTTCAAATTTATAAGTCAACTTCAGTGCGCCCTTAAAAATCATCCTTACATCACTTCTTAAAGGCAATATACCAAACCATAATTGCCTCTCCCATTCAATATTTATTTTAATTATGAAGAAAATGGTAGTTGATGACATTATTTTTTGTTTATTACACTTCGTGATTAATATAAACATTTAAGTCCGTTTTCTTTGTTATTTTCATATGAAATGCATAATTTTTTCCAAACATTACAAAGACACTACCAGCGGAAATTATATTGTAACGGTTTCCAATCGCCAGGGATAATTCACAAAATATTAAATGCTGAATTAAATTTATTTCATTCAGAAATTATTTTTTTAATCAAAAGCTGCAACTTAGAGAACGAATTGTTGGAATATTATCCAACAATTATTTGCTCTTTAAGCCAATTTATTATTTCCTTATTACGAAATGCTGAGAGCAGTTATTTACCTTGCTCTCAGTCGTGTCAGGAAGCGAATTTGGCTTTAATAAGAGAATTGTGATTTTAGTTAACTCGATTCTTATGGCATGCAAATGCTTTTAATTTTACAAAAATTATGAACGTACCCTAAATCTTCTGGATTGTTGGAACTTAATTTGACTTCTTGATTGTGGACAACCCTGAGGCGAGAATGATTGCGTG
>JBAGKK010043809.1:0-10388 GCA_037177015.1 Euceroptres primus | reverse complement strand
TCTCGGAATCGAAGTCCTAAACTACTTAACCTTAACATGGAAAATGGCGTCACTTCTTCCACATCGAGATTTACCTAACCTATAAAATTGAATAAACACACAAGTATTTGTTGATTTTTGCTGGAATGGAATCCTCTCGCGTGAACTTTTATGAAAAATAAATTATATATATTTTTAATTTGCAGTGAGAAAGTTAGAACCGGAAGTGCAAGTAGCGGAGGTTTCAGTGATTATGACGAAGGTGGTGGTGGTGAGTTTGGTGGTTCGGGGGGGAAGATCAATGAATGGCAGGCTGCATATAATGTCACCAATGCCATACAGGTTAGAAAAAAATCCCTAATCTTTTAAATAATTAATTTACATAATATTAAAATTAATACTTTCAGGGAATGTTCATCGTATCCCTTCCATTTGCCGTGCTTCGCGGCGGTTATTGGGCGATCGCAGCCATGATTGGAATCGCTCACATCTGTTGCTACACGGGTAAGTTCCCAAGATGGCCGAGTTCGCTCATCTCGAATTTTCTTTCCCGCCTAAAAACTTAACTAATCGGCCTAGATCAAAATTTTCAACTTTCAGAGAATCTACTCGATGGCAAAAATCTAATAACACTTAAAAATTATTAAATCAATCTTATGTTTCAGGTAAAATCTTAGTGGAATGTCTCTACGAATTGGACACGACAACAGGCCAGCGAGTCAGGGTCCGAGATTCCTATGTGGCAATAGCAAAAGAATGTTTTGGTCCCCGTTGGGGTGCAAGGGCAGTAAATATTGCCCAGATAATAGAGCTTCTGATGACCTGCATCCTCTACGTCGTCGTCTGCGGGGATTTGATGGTGGGGACTTTCCAGGAAGGGGCACTTGATACGAGAAGTTGGATGATGCTGATTGGCATTTTTCTCATCCCGTTGGGTTTCCTTAAATCTCTGCACCACGTCTCGGTTCTAAGTTTTTGGTGCACCATATCACACTTGTTCATCAATGCGATCATCATTGGCTACTGCCTCCTGGAAATTGGCGACTGGGGTTGGTCCAAGGTCAGGTGGAGCATCGACATGAAAAAATTCCCAATCTCCCTGGGAGTTATTGTTTTCAGCTACACCTCGCAAATTTTCCTCCCAACTCTCGAGGGCAACCTTATCGATCGGTCCAAGTTCGAATGGATGCTGAACTGGAGTCACATTGCTGCTGCGGCTTTTAAGTCCCTTTTTGGCTGGATTTGCTTCATGACTTTTCAGGTATTTCCACTTCGAGTTTTCTTTTCTCAATAAAAAGCGAAAGAACTCAGATAAAACTAAACCAGTGGAAGATAATCTACCCAATGGCACGAATAGAGTAATATAAAATCCAAAATGGCGATAGTCAACTGACCTACCTCAAATTTTTTTTTCCCTGTAAAAACTCACTTCATCAACCTAGAACCAAATTTCCGACGCCAATAGAATCTAGTGAATAGCACAAATAAAGTAATATAAAATTCAAAATGGCGACTGTCAACTGACCCACCTCAAATTTTCTTTTCCCTTTAAAAACTCACCTAATCAACTGAGAACCAAATTTCCAAGGCCAATAGAATCTAGTGAATGGCATGAATATAGTAATATAAAATCCAAAATGGCCACTGTCAATTGAACTACCTCAAATTTTCTTTTCCCCGTAAAAATCGACCTAATCGACCCAGAACAAAATTTCCAACACCAATAGAATCTAGTGAATGGCACAAATAGAGTCATAAAATCCAAAATGGCGACTGTCAACTAATCTACCTCAAATTTTCTTTTCCCTGAATTTCACTTAAGGGGATATGATACGTCATGATGTCACAAATTACCGACGGTGTATAAAAAATATTCGGCAATCCTATTTTAAAACAAACAGAGATATCAAGTTGAAACTTAAGAGAAAGATAGGAAATATGAATAGGCACATCTGCTATGTGTCATTTTTTTCAAAATTTAGAAAAAAAATTTTTTTCAAAATTTTGAAAAAATGACAACAGTTGTGCCCTATCATATTTTCTATCATTCTCTTAATTTCAACTTCATATCTTTGTTTGTTTAAAAATAGGATTGCCAAATATTTTTTATACCTCGTCGGTAATTCGTGACATAACGTATCACACACACTCAATCAACTCAGAACCAAATTTCCGACGCCTATAGTATCTAGTAAATGGCATGAATATAGTAATATAAAATCAAAAATGGCCACTGTCAACTGACCCACCTCAAATTTTCTTTTCCTTGTAAAAACTCACTTAATCAACCTAGAACCAAATTTCTAACGCCAATAGAATGTAGTAAATGGCATGAATATAGTGATATAAAATCCAAAATGGCCACTGTCAACTAACCCACCTCAAATTTTCTTTTCCCTTTAAAAACTCACCTAATCAACTTAGAACCAAATTCCCAACGCCAATAAAATTTAGTGAATGGCATAAATAGAGTAATATAAAATCCAAAATGGCGATTGTCAACTGACCCACCTCAAATTTTCTTTTCCCTTTAAAAACTCACCTGATCAACTTAGAACCAAATTTCCGACGCCAATAGAATTTAGTGAATGGCATGAATATAGTGATATAAAATCAAAAATGGCCACTGTCAACTAACCCACCTCAAATTTTCTTTTCCCTTTAAAAACTCAACTAATCAACTTGGAACCAAATTTCCAACGGTAATAGAATCTAGTCAATGGCACAAATTGAACTTTAGCGACAATGTTGAAAAATTAATTATTTTAATCAATTCTAGGACGATACACAGCAGGAGATCACAAACAATCTTCACTCAACTGGCTTCAAGGGATTGGTGAACACCTGCCTCGTCGTCAAAGCTGTTCTTTCTTACCCTTTACCATATTATGCAGCCTGCGAGTTGCTTGAAAGGGCCTTTTTTAGAGGCAGACCCAAAACTATATTCCCAACAATCTGGACAGTCGATCGAGAGTTGAAGGTCTGGGGTTTGGCGTGGAGGATCGGAGTGATCCTCTTCACGATTCTCATGGCTGTTTTTATTCCCCACTTTGGTATTCTGATGGGCTTTATTGGCTCATTCACAGGGACGATGTTGTCTTTCATCTGGCCCTGCTATTTCCATTTAAAGCTTAAGAGAAATTCAATGGATATGAGCGCTGCTGCCTACGACTGTTTTGTTATTTTTCTGGGGGTTCTTTTCGGGGTTATTGGGGTTTATGACTCGGGAAATGCTTTAATTGAAGCTTTTGAGATAGGTTTACCATTTTAGAGAGGATTGCAAGTTTTAATTAAGGCACAAAAAATGTATCCGTTTTGCAATCGATTGGAAAATATATTTTTTGTTGATTCTTATATTTTTGTTTGATTATTATTGGAGAAATGAAGTTTGAAGTTGATCAATTGATCAACCGAGTCATTGATCAACCATTTTGGAATGTAAAATCCAAAATGGCGGCAACCGATTGGAAAACGGATTAAAGAACTCGTCAGTTTCCTAACTGTCTGCAAAAAAAGAATCATTCATGCTCGAAAGGTGACTAGAAACAATCTTTCCTAATTTATACATTATTTTTCTTTTCTAAATTTTTATCTCCTATTTAAAAAAAAATTACAGAGGAATTTAGAAAAGAATTTTAGAGGACTTGGGGAATTTCGAGGCTTTTAGAATAAAATAGAATTTAGAGAGTGAACGTGACAATATCAAATAATTTTAATTTTAAGGATCAATGTCTTCCACTGTTAGCAAAAAAAAAAAAAAACGACAAGAAAACTGTACAAGTTAACTATTGTTACGCAGGTTCTGGATTTTATAATTGTACTGAGATTTGAGAACCTCATAATTTTTATGTAAGAGTTTTTATCGTCCAGATTCAGCGAGGAGAAAAAAAAAGTTAGAAACAAAAAAGTTGGGAAAGAGAGAACAAAAAATCGTCGAGCCCTCGATTTTCCATCATTTTTGGAAATAATCTGAAAATGCAAATAAAAATCGAGACAATAATTCTAGGGGCTTTTTTTGGGGGAAATTTTTGGGCTTTGGGATTTTTTATGAGATTTCCTCGCGATCTGCCGGCGTATATAAATATTATAAATATCGTGAAAACAATGATGTACAATTGAGTACGAATAATTAGATTAATCGACTGTCTTCCAAAGTCTATATTGAGACAATACAAGATAATTTAGATCTATATCAAAGCTAAGGAAAGTAGCTTGTAGCCATTAATTCTGAAGTGCGGAAATGCTCCATTTTCTTCAATATCAATCATTTTTTTAAACAGTGATTTTTAGTCCTTTTAAAAAATTAATATCCTAAAAAATGTTCGGTATAATATTTTTTCACTGGAACCAATTTTGGAAATGAAAAATGAATAGGATCAAATTAAAATAGGTATTTAATAAAAGTAAAAATTAATTGAAATACATAAGAAAAAAGAGAAATTAAAGGGAATAAATATAAAATTAATTCCTTGATGTCAATAAAGTGTCAATATAAAAAAATCCAAGGAGCTATTTTCGCACTAATGTTACGTTAATTATTGTAAAGTGCGTCTTCCAATGATGTCTTCCAGAACGAAAAAAAATATATATTATACTGTAATGTTATGATATACACGTCAGAAGCTATAAAAGTACATATCTAAATAAGGGGGAAAAAGATTGAAGGATATTGTGCATGAAAAAAAAAATTTAGTTGGGATTTTTAGATTTTAAGTGTATTTTAATTTGGATTTGACAAAAAAAAGCGTGAGCTCAAAATGAACGAAAAAGTTTAACATGAATCGAAAAAGTTCAACATAAACTAAAAAAGTTCAAATGAACCAAAAAAGTTCAAATGAACCAAAAAAGTTCAAATGAACCAAAAAAGTTCAACATGAACCAAAAAAGTTCAAAATGAACCGAAAAAGTTTTACATAAATCAAAAAAGTTTAAAATGAATCAAAAAAGTTGAAAATGTTTGAAGAGTTTTTCCGTTCACAAGATTCAGATTTGATTCAAAGTGATCCCAACATTGGTTCATATTGACTCAATTTTTTTCGATTCACTTTGAGCCAAAAAAGATCAAAATGAACCATAAAAGTTTAAAATGATTGAAGAGTGTTTTGTTCAATAAGATCCAAATTTGGTTCAAAATGAACCTGATATGGATTCATATTGGTCCAATTTTTCGGTTCATTTTGAACCGAAGATTTTTGAACCTGATATTGGTTCATATTGGCCCGATTTTTCGGTTCATATTGACCCGATTTTTGAGCTCATATTGACCCGATTTTTCGGCTCATCTTGACCTCACGTTTTTTATGTGTCGTAATAATTATTTGCCAGAGTCGTACGCTTTTTATACGAGTTTGCATCGAGAGAAAAAAAAAAGAAAATGTGGAACCTGGAAAGAAATAAAACATATCTCTAAAAATGAAAATTAAAAATTAATTTGGGAATTAGATTGTAAATTAAAAACATAATTTTAATTGACTGTTAGTTCTTAATTCGAAGTCTTCAAATGTAATAACAATATCAAGTTTTCTCTTCCGAATTTTTAAACATTTGATTAGGAAGTAAATATTTAAATTTTGTTATCTGAATTTTAAATATTTATTTCGTTAGAAGATAAATATTTGAGATTTTAAGTAATTCATTAAAATTTTAAATATTTATTTTGTTCAGAAATAAATATTTTTAAAAACTGACGTACCTCTGGTATAGAAAAAATGAAAATAAACCTGTAATGAAATTTCCGTTGATCGGTATTAGAGAGAAATATTATATAATTCCTAAGAAAATGTTGAACAGATGAAATAAATATAAGAATATGAAAAAAAAAAATAGAAGGAATGTAAAAATATTGTTTAATGCGAAAATTTCGAGAGGGAATTTTCGAAATACTGACTTGAATGTCTTCCAATTTCATTCCACTGATTAATGTGTTTGATAGCGTCTCGAAATCGATCTTAGGTGTTATATTACAGTTTAATAGAATATGCGTTACAGGCGATGTAAGGGGCTTCCATATTACAAAAATGAAGAAATATATATCATCAATTTTAATAATGATTCATCCACTTATTCCTTTTTAATTAAATAAAAAATGCAAATCAAAACTTAAATTACATCCAAATTTCACTCTTAATAAAAATTGAATTTTAATTTTTATGTGGATAAGGTTCTAATTTTTTATTTATTCCATTTATTTCCTTACAATTAAATAAAAAATTTAAATAAAAATTTAAATTATCCAAATTTCACTTTTAATAAAAAGTGAATATCAATTTTAATTTGGATAAGGTTTTAAGTTTTTTCGGGTTTCGTAGCGGTCCGTTGTCCGGTCGTCCGTCCTACGACCCAATATGATCATAGAGCCTAAAACTGACATAAGTCCCAAAATTAGCATAGTACCCAATAAGGACATAGGGCCCAAAACTGATATAGGACCTTAAATTAACATAAGACCCAAAATTGACATAGAGCCCAAAAGTGTCATAGGGCCCAAAATTGGTATAGGTCACAGAATTGGCATAGGACCGAAAAATTGGCATTGGGCCCAAAATTAGCATAGGGCCCAAAATTGGCGTAGTACCCAATATGGGCATAAAGTCCAAAACTCGCAAAGGACCCAAAAATGGCGTAGGGCCCAAAACTGGCATATGACCTAAGATTGACGTAGCACCCAAAATTAACATAGGGTCCAAAATGGAGATGGTCAACAAATTGGCATAGGGCCCAAAATCGACATTGGGCCTAAAATTAGCATAAGGCTAAAAACTGGCATAGGGCCTAAAATTGGCATAGTGCCCATATTGAGCATAGGGTCCAAAACTCGCGTAGGACCCAAAATTGGAATAGGGCCAAAAATTGACATAGGGCCCAAAATTGATGGTACCAAAAATTAGCATTGTACCCAAAAATGGCATAGGGTCCAAAACTGGCTAAAATTGGTGTAGGACCCAAAATTGACATAGGTCCCAAAATAAGTCACGAAATTGGTATAGGGCCCAAAACTAGCATAGGATACAAAGCTGGTATAGAACCCAATATTGGCATAGGGTCCAAAACCCGCGTAGGACCCAAAACTGACATAGCACCAAAAATTGGCATGGGGCCTAAAATTGTCAAAGGGCTCAAAATTGACAGTACAAAAAATTGGCACAGTACCCAAAAATGACATTGGGTCCAAAACTGACATAGGACCTAAAATTGACGTAGGACCCAAAACTGACATAGGGTGCAAAATTGACAAAAGGTCCAAAATTGACATAGGTCACAGAATTGTCATAGGGCCCAAATTCGGTATTGGGCCCAAAATTAGCACAGGACCCAAAACTGACATTGTACCCACTATGGACCTAGGGTCCAAAACTCGCATGGGACCCAAAAGTGGCACAGAACCAAAAATGGGCATAGGGCCCAAAATTGAACGTGCCAAAAATTGGCATAGTACTTAAAAATAACAGAGCCCAAAATTGAAATAGGTCCCAAAATTGGCATAGTACCCAATATCGGCATAGGGTCCAAAACTCGCGTAGGGCCTAAAATTGGCACAGGACCAGAAATTGGCATGGGTCCCAAAATTGACTTAGGGCCCAAAATTAGCATTGGGCCCAAAACTGGAATAGGACTTGAAATTGGCATAGTACCCAATATGGGCATAGGATCCAAAACTGGCATAGGGCCCAAAATTGACATAGGACCCAAAATTGACATAGGAGGAAAAATTGACATAGGACCAAAAATTGACATAGTACCAATGAAGCTATGAAACCCTTCCTTGTAGGCGCTTGTCGCCTACTAGAACTAATTTTTATTCATTAGATTTTTAATTTTTTATTTCTTTTAATAATTCCTATTTTTATACTTTCCATTTTAATGTTGCAATTCTTGATTTTGTCGAAAGTTCATTAAAGAGCAATTAATTAAGAAAAGTATTGATCGGGAGAAAATACTTTCACTGGAGAATTATTGAACCTTGAAAGAAAAGAAAACTGATCGTCATGCTCTAATTTTTTTCCACAATGAATAAAAGCTGAATTATCACACCATTCGCGTTTAGTTAATCTTGACTCTCAATATCAGATCATGAGACTATCAATCGTAAGTGTTTTCGAATTTTTTCTGTCAAGAGTGATAATTAAAACCTCATAAAAATTTAAGAAC
This sequence comes from Euceroptres primus, assembly GCA_037177015.1. NCBI lineage: Eukaryota > Metazoa > Arthropoda > Insecta > Hymenoptera > Figitidae > Euceroptres > Euceroptres primus. Next base: position 2,261 of record JBAGKK010043809.1, on the reverse strand, counting down.
TTCATTAGTAATTAAATTTTTTATAAATGAAATTTATTTAATTTGGATATTTAGTTTTATTTAAAAATAAATATTTTTTAATATTTATTTATTTTATTTTAATAATTATTTAAATATAAATATTTTTCAGGTGAACATTTTTATTTTAATCTGTTTGATTCTTCACATCGCAACCGGTTCGCAGGAGGAAAAAGAAAGCAGCGAATCTTTTTATTCTGATGAGGATAAAGACGGTAAATAAATGAAAATAATATTAACATTTTAAATCAATAGAAAATTTGAATCTGAATCTGAAAATACAAAAATTTATAATTTGCTAATTTTTGTTTTTAATTAACATATTTTTAATTATGAAACGCTTTAAATGATGGAATGATTTTTATTTTACTTTTTGAAACTTTGGATTTCTTTGAATAAATTCTCTGTTATTTTAAAAAACACAGAAAAATATCCAGCGATATTTCAATTTTTCAAGCGCTTTTAAATAATTTGGAACATTTACAAATGAAAAATTGAAATATAACTGTTTACAGAGGTGCCACGAGTGAGAATAAAAGTTTTTCGTGGACCAATGGAAGAGGAAAACGGAGAAAAATTCGCGCCCTGGGGATTTTGGATAAAACAACCGAGCAGCAAATAAATACAAAATTTCCCAAAATATTTTTCACATTGTGTTTGTATTAAAAATGCAAAAATAACAATTCCTTATTCTTAATTTAATACTAACCTTAGATATATTTTTTTTTCATAAACCACATGAATATCAGTAATACTGTTAGAAATTTGTAAAATTCGTTAAACTTACTCAAGCTTTCAAAATTTCTTTTAAGTAACCTGACGATTTTGATTCGCCATTTCCATTAATTCTTCGTATCTCATTTTCATTGTTTCCGGATCTGCGAAAAATTTCTGCCAGAGGATCACTTTTTCTCTTTCTAATCCTCCGACCTTTTCCTAAAAATTAGAATTGTATTCCATATCATTTTAACAATAATTCGAATTGTAATTAAAATTATCATTATGCTTTATTTTAAATTATAATTTAAATTAATATTGTATTTAAAATTTTAATTTTAATTAATATTGTACTTAAAATGAAAATTCGAATTTAAATTACAATCCTTGTAATTTACATTTAAATTATAAGATAGGAATGAAAATAAAAAGCTTTTGTAAATAGGAAATATTTTCTCACCATCATTTCCTTCAATTTATTCCTGATTATCAAAACTTCAGTTTGTAAACCACGAAGATTTCTATCTGTTTTATCAATCTGGAATTCCAATTCGAGAGAAGATCCTCCGGAATTTTGAAACTCACAATTATATTTTTCTATCAGTTCTCGATCCCTAAAAAATCAGCAAATTAGTAAATTATCAATTAATTATTTAACTAATAAAACTTTGAATTTAAAGTAAAGATAAGATAAAATTCATGTTAAAATAACAAGAACGGAAAAGCTTACAATGACCGCAAGTGATCAACATTATTTTTCATGGACTTGGAAAGATTTTCCTTCAATTCTTCATTCTCAACCAATAATTCATTAAATTTCTCTATCGCTTTTTCCAGGGAATTTGGACCTTCGACTTCCATCATCGCTGTAAAGTATTTATTAAAGACGTCTTGATTCGCGAAAGAAGGAGAAGAAATTGCTTCTTTCGCCTTTTGCATCCAATCCTACAATAATTTCGATAATTTTGAAATTTATTTTAAAAATTGTTCAAAATATTTATTTTTTTTATTTTATGTACTTGGTCGGCTTACAAATTTTGGACGCTTTTAAATTTGTTTCAAAATTAAAACCATTTTTAATCTGAGGTCTTTTTAAATTCGGATTACTTTAAAAATTAAAATACTTTCAATTTTGGGGCGACTTGAAATTTTAAATGCATTCAATTTTCGGGTGCTTTGAATTTTAAAACGCTTTCGAAAAATGGGGGAAAACGATGTTCCTACACAAATATATTGTACACATAATATATTTTATACAAAGTATTCTGATCATATTTTTCCTACACAAAATATTTTCTACACAGAATATTTCTTACACGGAAATAAATAGTAATTATATTATTCTCAAAACATTCTATACAAAAACATTATGTTCAATATTTTTCCTACACAAATATATTGTACACAATTACACATAATATATTGTATACAAAGTATACTGATCATATCTTTCCTACACAAAATATTTTCTACACAGAATATTTCTTACACGGAAATAAAAAGTAATTATTTTATTCTCAAAACAT
>JBAGKK010043798.1:0-10388 GCA_037177015.1 Euceroptres primus | reverse complement strand
AAATCTTCATTCTCATTGCGCGCAATAGGTTAAAGTCGTATATTTAAAGAACCCGAGCAGCTAGGATTTACTATTAAGCGGATTTTGAACCTGTAAACCGATACAAATCAACCCCCACTTACGGATTTTGCATTCATTTTAGTTAAACTTATTCGGGTCAGGAGCTCGGTGTGGGTTATGGAACAGTTTAGAAGATTTGACTATGAAAAACTTTGGAGGAGTCTGGAAGATTTAGGCAGTCTAGAAAATTTTTACAAATTTTAGGAAAGTTCTGAAGTTTCTGGAAGACTCTGAATCTCTGAGGTTTTAATATTGTGGCACGCGTTTTTGAATGCTATAAGTATTCCATACCATTTCAATATCAGTATTTTTAATTCCAATTAGCTCAGTATTTCTTCCTTTCCTAGTCTTTTTAACTCATTTCCAGAATAGTTTCTTGTTACCTTCGAAGTCATTATGCATTTTCATATCTTCCTCTTTTTAAATCTTTTCCTTGCTTTCTTTAACTACTTTCTTCGCATTTCTATTCTTCTCCTTATAATCGCTTTCTAGTTTAATCCTATCTTCTTTAAAATTCTTTAGGGAATAGGGAACTCTGATCATAAAGGCTATCATAATGAATGATGCAATAATTTCTATCAATTTCTATCGACTAGAAATTGCTCACTAGAGCCAGATAGAGACCCTGACATTTTTTCTAGACTAGAAATTCTCATCGGGGCCGCATCAGAACCCAAGTTTAAAAAGTAAAGATGGAGAAATTTCCACACGGGTATCGAAGCTATAATATGCGAGTATTGGTTTCCTGCAGATGAAATTTGCAAGAATTGAGTTGGTTTTTGTTCATCTTTATTCAATGATTCCTCGATTAGGTCTAGCACTTGGATTCTCATTTCGCCTACATCGAAGAGTGAAACCTTTTTATGTACCTTAGACTTATTGTGATTATAGATAGTCAAATCGATGAATGAGAGAATATACTGTGTAATTAAGTGCGGGAAGTAATTCGTTCCCGTTTGCGTCACCAAAAACTAATAATTATATAACGTATGGTGCCCGTGCAAGCTTGCTAGTGTCGCCAAATGCTCTTTGAGTTTATTTTCGTCTCCGCGTACCTAAGCGAACGATTTTCATGAAAGTCATAAGTCATCGACGACTCGTCGTACCGTTTATTTCGGTAAATATAGCAAGGAGTATTTTTTCCAGGGTAGCTTGATATTTTTAAAGAGAAGAGGAAATCTGTGTGTAATTTAAGTTTATGTAATTTATTTACAATCGAGTAATTTTGTTTTGCCTTGAAATCCCTCTTGTCTGTATATAATATCATATTAAAGTTTCTAAAATCAAGGGCCAATTCTTGAGGGAATAAGATTATTTATCAGGAATGGAACGACGAGTCCGCTTTAGCGAGTAACGAAAGAGTGTATTTTACGATATTTTATGCATAAACATGTTGCGAGAATCATTGAATTATAAAATGGAAGCTCGAAACAATTGTCGAAGTATACTTAAGTAGGACTGTATAAAATAAAAAATAAATCTGTATACAGATATATTATTATAATTTGCAATATATGTACCGTAGCAATTAAGATGAACGATTTACACTGTAACGATCGATAGCAATTTGTAATACTGAAACTTGAAACAATACAAAAACTAACAAGGAATGTTTTTTCAGGTGTCCGGCTGACTTTTTTTGTTTTTGAATATGTTGTAGAAGATTAAAAAATAGGCAAAACTTATTTTTTTATATCGGCCCTTTCTCATATTTAAAGGGTAAAACTATCCCCTCCAGTTTTTTTCGGAGAACAAAAATATTTCTAACTAGAACAATACTTTGCATTAATTTTAAGTCAAGAATTGATGAATTGATAACTTTTTTGCCACCAACCACCCTTATTTATGTTATAAACTACCCTTAGTGGAAAAATACGTATGCAAAAATTGAAATATTCATTTGATTAAAAAAAATGTATGAATGTTATTTCGTGATGCCAGAATAGTGATTAAACAACTTACCACCAGCACCAATGGGTGAACTACCCCTAATTCGCCAGTTACGTATGTAAAGGGGTTGAAGTATCTCTATTTGAAAAATAGAAAAAAATAAACACTTGTCGGGAATATAAATGATTTAATTCTTGAGTAATCTGAAAAACATTCCTTGTAAGAATTGTTATCAACCGTGGATGTGGCCGGCGAATGGTAATTGTATTATTATTGTTATCTCTCTCATTAATCGAGATTGAGTAAATTGTCGACGTGTGCTTGCACCAATGAAAATAAAACCAATACCTTCTCATTGATGATGAAAATGTAAAAAAAGAGTCCCACATGCAATAATACATGTTTTATTATAATAATTATACCCATTACTGATCGACGGTAGACATCCGATCAAAGATCCGATCGCTAAATATTAAGCGCTGAAGTTGTAAAATATTGTATATTATTTCTCGTGATTTATTTTGTCATGTTTTTACTAGAAGCGTTTGTACCATATTTGAAGATTCATAATGTAATATGAGCATAATTCTATCCAATGCGCGATGTCGTACAAAACCGTTGAAACCATTCTCAATGATTCGAAAATACGTTTTATTGATATCATAAATAGGAAATTTTCACCGAAATTAATATTCTATATAATATTCTAGAAATCTTCTAGAATATTTAATACAATATGGACTTTGGACGTATCTCGAGCCTAAATTGTAATTAAGCGTAAATTGTGTCGTGTAATTTGTAAACAATTTTTTAAATAATAAATGCCTAGGGGGAAAACTTATGCATAATGAACTATTGGTAGTCGCTATACCAAAAATTATGCATGTTCAATAAATCTGAAGGTATAAAAATGTTGGAAACAGTTGTAAACTAGTTATCATTTATTTGCAACATTTTATGCATAATTTATGCATGATTTTTGTATAGTGACTAACCATAGTTCATTATGCATAGATTATGGATAATTTTTCCACCTGGGTGTTTTAAAAAATATTTATACGATTTATAAAAATATTATAAACTGTAAATATTTTGTAAGAAATTACGCATTCTAAAAATATTTATAAATCGTAAATATTTTACGCGTACACAACGTAACTCGATAAAAAATTACGCTTTCTAAAAATTTTTATAACTCGTAGATATTTTGTGTGCTTCTTAATATGATTTTATGTTTTAATTTATATTCTAGAAGGTTGCTCAGAATATATTCTAATAATTTCGATTACTAGAATTTTATAATAATGTGGAATGCTAAAAAATGTTTTAGAACAGTTTTTTCAAACGTTTTAACAATAAAATGTTTCCATGATTTTCTGTATGTTTTATTTCAGATGGAAACTTGATACAACAAGGTACCTCTGAATATAATCCAACATTTGACTATCTGTTTCTGTAATACTTCGAAATTCGGCTTCAAGAAGAAAAAAAACGTATTCGCTTGCTAATAGGATTCATTGAATGTAATTGGATACATTAACAGTAATAGGATACATGATCACTGAACTGTGAGATCCCTTTTTGTTTTAGAATACGCTCTAGAGGAAATGAATTGATTCAGTAATTCTTTGATGGCCTTAGAATATATTAGAGAGGAAATGAAACTAGGAAACACTTGTTTTTTTTTCTCGTAGCCGAATTTCAAGGTGTTGTTACAAAAATAGAAAGTCAAATGTTTAATTATTCAGACTAAATAAAATTGCAGCTTGAAATAAAACATGCAACAAATCATGGAAACATTTGGTATTCTTTATAAGCGAAAAAATTGAAAAAATGTGTACCAGTCTTCGCGAAAATGCGGTATGTCATATTTGCAGCAACTCACATTTGGAAAAATATAAATTTCCATTCAAAGTGCCAAAAATGTAGCGGGCTACATTTGAGGCAAGTCACACATGTGGCAAATCACATCGCGGAATCTCAAATTTCAGAAAATCTCAAGTTAATTCCTTAGTGGCAAAAATGTGGCAAGTCACATTTCCGGTAAGTCACATCTGATTAGAAAATATTGCGAAACATGCTAAATCTATACAGGAGATTTTATAGAATATAAATAATTTAAATACTGATCAGATCCATTTTTACAAACAAATTAAGTTAACTAATTTACAACAAAGTACTTTTTCAGGAAAAAAATTTTTTCTTTCACTAAAATTTGTTTCATTTACCTCTTAAGCAACAATAAATTGTGAAAATTGGTATTAAATGTCAAATTATTATTTTTATAAACAATGCTCACAAATAAACTGGTAAAATCGCTATTTTTAAACATCTGACACGTTCTTTCAAGTGTCAGTTTTTAAATATTATTCTGGAAGTTATGGATAATAATAAATATTTCAAAAAATATAACAGTCACCATTTTTATAAACAAATTAATTAAACAAAAGCACAATCTTTGTCCATTTCTCGTAAATCTACTTTACAATGCGTTATATGTGATACTCTAATAAAAAATATTGGATATAAACAATTTTCATTATTATAAACATATTAATTAAACAATTGCAACATTATTTCAATTTATTGTAGAATCTTTGTTATTTTTTCGCAAGTCTACTTTACAATGCGTGACTTGTTATTCTGTAATAAAAAACATTATTAAATATAAACAATTGTCATTTTATAAACAAATTCAATGAACAATGAGCAAGTTTTTGTTATTTTCGCGTAGAACAATATTATTTTTTCAAGTAACTTGCTGTGAATTGCCTTAATAAATATGGTAAACTACAAATTTTTGCCATAAATTAAACTATTCTATTGTTATAAACAATTTTAATGAGTAAAAGCAATGTTACCGCACTTTCCTGTAGAAGAAAGTATTTCTACCTTATGTCATCTGCTTTAAGATGACACGAGAAGGATTGTAAGCTACAAATCTTTGTATAAAAACAAACAATACTATTCTTATAAACAATTTTAATAAACAAAAGCAAAATTTCATATATAAATGCAAAAATAAGTCAGTTTTTAAAGTTAATATTAATAATATTAATATTTTTCCACGCGAGAATGATAAAAACTTACTTTTGTTCATTATATTCGTTTACAATAATGGCAATTGTTCATATTTAATAATTTTTTTATTAGAGAATCACAAATGACGCATTATAAAGCAGATTTACGAAAAAGGAATGAAGATTCTGAGGTGAAAGGCCAAAACTTTGCTTTTGTATATTGCATTTGTTTATAGTAAAGACACTTATTTGTATTCAATATTTTTTTTACTCTTATACTTTTTGAAATATTTATAATTTTGCTTAACTTCAAGGACAATATTTAAAAACTTTCACTTACAATAACATATCAGATGTTAAAAAATAGTGATTTTACTAATTTGTCTTATTTATAATTTTTTTTTTAAAAATTGTTTATGAAAATAATGATTTGTCATTTATTATCAATTTTCATAATTTATTGTTAATTCGAGATTAATGAAACAAGTTTTAGTGAAAGGAAAAATTTTTTATGTGTAAAAATACTGTAAAAACAATGGATTTGATCATTATTCAAATTATTTATATTTTGTAAGTTCCCCTGTATAGATTTAACATGTTTTGTAATATTTTCCAATTGATTCTGAAGAGAAAACTTAAAAAGAACAATATTTCCCTTTTTGTTGCACTTTGCGGTAAATAAACAAATAGAAAAAAAGCAATTAAAAAATTGGGCTCGACATGTTTCTGGAAAATTTAATTATCTTTAATTTAAAACAAAAAAGTCGTAAATTGGACGGAAACTGAAGGCTGTACACTTTTTTGAACAGTAATTTTCACTTTTGGGCCACTGTGGGCCGGTCACATTTGGGAAAATATAAATTTCGATTCAAAGTGACGAAAATGAGTCCAGTCACATTTGCGGAAAGTTTTCAGAAGCAACCAAACATTTTATAGCAAATATTTATATTGATTCTTCCGCAATAAACATTTTGCACTAGGGTGGTCCACATTTTTTCGAATTTTCATGCATATTCCCCATCCCCCCAAATTTGTTTGGATCCGCAAAAAAATAATTGCCTTTAAAAAAAACAAATGATATTTAGAGATTCCTCAAACCCCATTACAAAAACGTATTTTTTTCTTATGGGAAATACGTGTTAACGCGTAATTATTAGAATAAATAGTAATTTATAGAATTTATAGAAAATTTATTTGAACGTAATTATTTAAATTATTTAAACGTAATTTATAGAAAAATAGTAATAAATGATTTAAACTATTATGTTTGTTAATTTGAAATAATTATTATCGCACTCTAATTGAAAAATGGACGAAAGATGGAAAATTTTAGAAAAAACCGCATCTTTCTAGCATTATTCTAAGAGAATATTTTTATAAATAATAATAAATTGTTTAAATAATTAACTTTCTTAACATGCATTAATTATTACCTCACTAAGTGAAAAGTGGACACAAAGTTCAAAATTTCAGAAAAAAACTCAATTATCTAGCATTAATATAGAAGATAGTTATATAATTATAATAATATTATAATAATTTAATTATAATTATAATAATATAACAAATAATAGTTTGTTGAAACAATTATTTTTGCTAGATTACATTAATTATTACCTCACTCTAAGTGAAAAATGGACAAAAAGTTGAAAATTTCAGAAAAAACAGCAACTTTTTAGCATTATTCAAAGAGAATATTATTAAAAATAATAATAAATTGTTTAAACAATTATGTTTTTTAACTTGATTTAATTATTACCGCACTCTAATTAAAAATAGAAAATTTCAGAAAAAACCGCAACTTTCTAGCATTATTCTAAGAGAATATCGTTATAAATAATAATAAATTGTTTAAAAAATTATTCCTGTTAACTTCAATTGATTATGGCCTCGATCTAACTGAAAAGTTAAAAACAAGTTGAAAAATTCTATTAAAAACTGCGACCTTCTATCTCTATTCCAAGAGAAAATTTCTATAAACAATAATACATTGTTTAAATAATTTATTTAAACATCTAATTATCAGTAGAAAGTAATATTTTGTGTGTTGTAAATAATTTGTACTTAAAAAACCGCAAGAAAACCATCTTTAGCTCCAAAAACTCCAAAAACCCAATTTTTCACTTATGTGGTTTTTTTTGGACCTTATAAAACAGATTTATGGGGGTGATATTTAAAAATTAATTTTAGGTTCGTATTCTATGGCTTTTTCTTTTAGGAAAATGTTGAGTTTCAACTCGATTCACCTAAGATTGACGATTCTAAACAAAATTTACAAAAACGTATTTTTTTCTTATGGGAAATACGTGTTAAACTTTATGGGACTTGCGGAACCGCTAAATATTATTTTTTAAAAACCCTTATATATTTTTTTGTGGATTCAAACAAATTTGGGGGATATGCATGAAAATTCGAAACAAAAATTTTCCAATTTATTTTTGGGACCACCCTATTCTACACAGCTTATGAAACCTTAAATTTTTATTCAGAAACTGATTACATAAATCCACTATAAAATCTGTAATTTTGAAGATGCATTAAAATAAAAAACAATAACTTATAAATAAGAATGTGGTCTCAAGCAACGGCATCGCGTAGTGGCGGCTAATACGTTTACGAATTTATAGTATATCCGTCGCTTTGTAACGTGTGAATTACTTCAAATTCAGCGTTAAGCTAGTCAACTGTCAATGTAAAATAAAGATCGCGCTTGCCTTGTGAGCGGAGTGTCCTCAGCAAGTAAACTGAACCAGGCGAGGCTTCCGTCATTAAAATGCGACAATTGGTCATCATCGGAAACAAATTTTTTGGTTGTTTCCTTATTAATATTTAAAATTGAATGTTTTTGAAACTGAGAGTGATTATGCACTGAGATATTGTAAAAGTAGAGAAAAAAATGCACAGAAAAATAAAAGTACAATTTCTCTACAGAATAGGTACCAATTTTCGAACGACAGATTTGGAAAAAAAGTGCAACGATTGGTGTCTGATGTAAAATCCTGTTTTCACCCTGACTAATAATTTGACGTGTCCAAAAGCGACTTGACTAACTCTTATCATAGTCGTTAAACTAACTTTTAACTAATAACTCGATTTTTTGAGAATTAAAGTTTTTAAATTTTTTAGTTAATCTTATTTTATTTTACGTTTTCGATTTTATATTACAATTAACGTTTACACTCATCGCTGGATTATGGGCCGGGCTTGGGGGTAGACGGTCCTTAATTCAATGCTATTAAAATCCAGTTTGAACCGAATTTAGAGCGACGAGCGAGCAGTCTTATGTCAACATTCAGGACCGCGTATATAGTCTCTGAACGTACAAAAGTAAATGCGCAGAGAGTCTCGATGTAAACAACTTCTGGCGGCCCTGACTGTTCGATGGATGTAGGCCGGTCAAGGGACGCTCGGGGGTGGGGGAGGGGACAGAATCAGTGAAGCGTGAACGACCATGAAGCTGGCCCGGAATCCAGTGGCATATAATCCAGCGATGAGTGTATGTGATAAAATATTTATGTAATTAAAATTATTACTTTCATGCAAGTAATAAGTTGTCAGATTTTTTTGTTTTCGATTTTGGTTTAAACAATTAATGCAAAACACGAATCTTTTTAGAACGCGTCGAATTGTTAAGCCAAATCTATTGGGTGAGAATGGATTTTGCCCTAGAAAAATGCTGTACACAATGTTTCGAACGGCGTTTTTTAAAGAAAATAAATCATTTTTTGATGTCGTGAAATTGTACAAGAACGAATTTTAGCTGCACAAAGTATTAATGTCTTAGTAGTCAAATACTTGTAAAGTTAGAGTGAGATTATTTGCTCTGCGAAGAAAGGTTTCTGATGCAATAATTTAATTTTTATTTTTATTTGTAAATAAACTTTTGTAAATATTAGTTTACAAATAATAAAATAGTAGATAAAAACTAGAAGGTAAAAAATCCATCTTTTCAAATAAAATGATAATTTATCTTCCTTTTTTTATAACATATATTCACAAATCATTGTCCTCTTGTAAATATTCCCATCATATACTGTTACCTAATAAAGTCCAAAGTTCAAACCATAAATTCAAATTAGAAAACAAAAGGAAAAAATATACCACATTCCTACTTCAAATATGTGATCCAATGCCGAAAAAATTAAGATAAAGATTCAATTTAATATTTCAAAAAGCCTTTGCGGAGCGGAAATCTTTCTTCTGGCCTCGATTGCGAGAAAAGTATCTTGTTAATATTTCCTAATGCAAAACGCCATTTGGGAATATTGAAAGAGTTTAATATGTCGATGAAGTTAACGAAGCCTTCATGTTTTAAAGTTTCCAAAATTGGAAATATTTGTTTATACATTGCACAATTTTAAAACATGAAAGCTCGAACTAGCTTTATGCAATAAAGAGTTTATAAGTTGTGAAAGTTTGTAAGTTGTGTTGTCCTACTGCGATGTCTTTTAAGTTGGATAAGAACGAAAGAATTGTTTATGGGGATTTTCTTTATCGAAATTAAACCGATGTAAAGAGAATAAACCTTCCATTTTATGTACTTAAATATTATTTTTTGTATGAAATTCTGTTAAAAGTACCGATCTAAGCTCTGGTTTCAAATAAAAAGACAGGAAGTAGAGAAAAATGAATAATATTTTATAGAAAAAGTTTCCTTTATTTTGAAAATCCTTAATTTTTGACAACTTATAAATATTGAACATGTACATTTTTTTTTCGTTTTTGAAAACTCGTCGCTTGTTCCATTTCAAATTCTTAAATTTGATATAAAATTGTGTAGAAAAGTCTTCCCGGGAGTTTAATATGTACAATTAAAAATGTTTTATAAAAAAAAACCTTCAAAACTTCGTAGATTTCTCCCAAGATTTTGAAAGACTAGCGTTGAGATTCACGTGTTTTTGTAGCTGACGATGGTATCCATTTTATGAATAGAAGTGGAGAATGATCGAAGTTGAACTTCCTGACTGTTGGCGATGAAAACAGGCTGAGTTTCGTCCCACTCTTTTGGAATTCCGCAATCCGGAACGGTGTAAGTTAAAATATCGAAGGAACATGGACAATCCAACAAAGGAAGAAAACTCACAGTGCCTGGTAACAAAAATAATCGATTATAGAAATTTATTTAATTTGCTTATTTATTTATTCGTCGAACAATTCAGCCCAACATTTCAATAATTCAAAAAACACGGGACTATATCTAAATTAGGATGTTTCATTTTATAAAACTAAACCAAAAGGGTAGGGATTAAAAATTTTGAAATCGGTTATAGAAATTTATTTAATTTACTTATTTATTTATACACTGAACAATTCAGCCCAACAGTTCAATAATTTAAAAAACACGGGACTATATCTAAATTAGGATGTTTCATTTAATAAAACTAAACCAAAAGGGCAGGGATTAAAAATTTTTGAATC